>JAYESA010000009.1:23800208-24050208 GCA_036927795.1 Iris macrosiphon | reverse complement strand
TCCGACGAAACGTGGGCTAAGCTTCCCGCCTCCACCGAAGCGAATAGTGCCCCGCGTCGGAGAAATCCTCAGGAATACCAGATCACCAACCTAGCATAAACAAGGTCTCAGCACTTAATCTAAAATAAGCAATCACAAGCAACACAAGAACAAAATCTAGATTCTAAGCTATACCTCGAACTCCAAAGGTCTCCGGTGGCTATCGGCCCAATGCCGCTGCCTGTCCTGCGCCACCCGAAGTCTATCTCTAATGAGCTTGACCTTCTCTGCCGCATCAACCACCATCTCCGGGCCAAGCAAAGCTCTCTCGCCTACATCATCCCATGATAACGGAGTGGGACACCTCCGTCCATACAACGCCTCGAATGGTGACATCTCAATACTGGCTTGGTAGCTGTTGTTGTAAGCAAACTCTACCAAGTGCAAGTGATCCTCCCAAGAGCCTCTGAAATCCAAATACAAGTACGAAGTATGTCCTCAAGTATTTGGATGGTCCTCTCTGACTGACCATCTGTTTGTGGGTGATATGCAGTACTAAACTTGAGCTGGGTGCCCAAGCTAGCCTGCAGACTCCTCCAGAAATGCGAAGTAAAGCGAATATCCCGGTCTAATACTATGCTTACCGTAACTCCATGCAGTCTGACTATCTGGCGCACATACATCTCTGCTAGTCTCTCTGTAGACGTACCCACTTTGAATGGTAGAAAGTGGGCCGATTTGGTCAACCTGTCCACGATGACCCAAATCGCGTCCTTCCCTCCTGGAGAACGGAAAAGTCCAGAAACAAAATCCATGGTCACATGCTCCCATTTCCACTCCAGAATGGGTAACGACTGGAGCAAACCTCCTGGCCTCTGCCTCTCCGCCTTCACCTGCTGGCACACTAAGCATCGGGATACGAAATGTGCTACCTCCCGCTTTATCCCGTACCACCATACATGCTCTCTCAGATCTCTATAAATCTTGTTAGCACCTGGATGTATAGAATACTGGGATCGATGCGCCTCCTGAAGAACCTCCTCGCACAACGACCCACTCGGCACACACAACCTGGTACCGTGCCGCAATGAACCATCATCAGCAATGGTGAAGTCATCTGATAAACCAATCTGAACCTGCGCCCTGATGCTCCTCAGGGACTCATCCTCAAACTGTGTAGCCCTGATCCGGTCTACCAACTCTGACTGAATCTGCAGTCTCCACATCTGTATCTCAACTCCAGGCACTATCACCTCAATGCCCAAGCTCTCTATATCTGCCAGAAGATAACGATCTGTAGTCAGGCACATAGCTACCGGATACCTGCTCAGCACATCCGCAACTACGTTTGCCTTTCCTGGATGGTACTGCCATAATATGTCGAAGTCTTTCATCAACTCCAACCATCTCCTCTGCCTCATGTTCAGCTCTTTTGGGTAAACACATACTTCAAGCTCTTGTGGTCTGTGAAGATCTCCACAAGTTCTCCGTATAAATAGTGTTTCCACAACTTCAGAGCAAAGATGACCGCTGCCAACTCCAAATCATGGGTAGGGTAGTTCTTCTCATGAGGACGTAATTGCCTAGAAGCATAGGCAATCACCCTCCCATTCTGCTGCAACACACAACCCAGTCCCTTCCCCGATGCATCACTATAGATAGTGAATCCTCCAGATCCTGATGGCAATGTCAACACTGGAGCTGTCATCAACCTCCTCTTCAGCTCATCAAAGGCGATCTGGCACTTCTCTGACCAAACAAACTCCACGCTCTTCCGGGTCAGCCTAGACAACGGCTCTGCAATCCGGGGAAAATTCTGAACAAATCTCCTGTAGTAACCTGCCAGTCCCAGGAAACTCCTGACCTCGGCTACTGAACTCGGAGCACTCCATGCCTCAACTGCCATGATCTTCCTCGGATCCACCGAGATCCCCTCTCCTGTCATCACATGACCAAGGAATTCAACCTTGTCAAGGAAGAACTCGCACTTCGAAAGCTTTTCATAAAGCTTCTCCTTCCTGAGAGTCTCCAGCACTATCCTCAGATGCTCCTCATGCTCCTCTGGGGTCTTCGAATACACCAATATATCATCTATAAACACCACTACAAACCTATCCAGATGTTGATGGAATACCTTGTTCATCAGATTCATGAACACTGCCGGGGCATTAGTCAACCCAAACGGCATCACCATGAACTCATACTGTCCATACCTGGTCCGAAAAGCTGTCTTCGGAATATTCTCCCGCCTGACCTTCACCTGGTGGTAGCCTGTCCTCAGATCAATCCTGGAAAACACCCTCGCTCCGCTCAACTGGTCAAAAAGATCATCAATACGCGACAGCGGATACTTGTTCTTGATTGTGAGGTTGTTCAGAGCCCTGTAGTCGATACACATCCGTATCGACCCATCTTTCTTCGGCACAAAAAGTATCGGAGTACCCCACGGAGAAGAACTAGATCTGATAAATCCCTTGTCCTGAAGCTCATCCACCTGCTTCTTCAACTCTATCAGCTCACTGTTGCTGACTCTATAGACGTGCTGGGATATCGGCTCCGCGCCTGGCACCAAGTCTATAGAGAACTCCACATCTCTGTCCGGAGGTAACCCTGGCAACTCCTCCGGAGACATCCATGTACTCCGCTATCAGTGGATGTAGCAACCTCGGCTCTACCACCAGGGCTCCGCAGAAGACTCCCTCGCTCTGCTCCGCTGCTCCTCTGGCAAACTGAAACTCTGGCTCACCCGGAGGACTAAACAACACTCTGCCTCCACGATAATCTATACTAGCACAATGTATACTCAACCAATCCATCCCGAGTACAATGTTGTAGCTCGGAAGTGGCATTATGAGTAGGCACACACTCAACTCCCAGCCTCCCAAGGTAACTCTCCGGTCTCTGCAGACATCACTGACTAGGATGATGCCACCCCCGGTCATGATCTTGCAGAGTCTAGCTAAAGATTCAGCAACAAGATGGTATCTAACAGCAAAAGATACAGACACAAAGCTATGGGAAGCACCGGAATCAAATAAAGCAAGTGCTGGAATGGAATCAAGAAGAACAGAACCTGAGATCACATCACCAACAGGCTCGGCCTCGTCTACGGTCAGGGCAAAAGCTCGCCCTTGCTGTCCTCCTTGGTGCTACTGCTGGTGCTGAGCAAACCTCTGTTGCTGAGTCGGCAAAGGCTGTCCTCTCTGTTGTGCTGCAGGTGCTCTGGCTGGTCCCCTCTGAGCGGCTCCTCCGCCCTGAGCTGTACGAGCAAGCGCTGAAGGACAATCCTTCAACTGGTGATCTACTGCGCCACATAACAAATATTTGCCCAGCCTCTTCCTGCAAATGTCCTATCTGTGCCCCGGATTCCTACAGAAAGGGCAAATGATGGGCTGCCTCTGACCCTGCTGCTGTCCCTGCCTCTGTTGCTGGGGTGCCTGCCGGAAGGGCGCACGACCTAGACCCAGGTGCTGCTGAGTCTTCTGGAATGGCCTCTTGGCTGGGCCTGCACTGCTGCCTGCTCCAGAAGCATCTCTGCTCCTCTTGGTCTTCAGCTCCAGGTCATCCTCAGCCCTCTGAGCGTCGCTCACAATCTGCTCGAAGGTCGCCTCGCAGTCACTCCTAGTCAAGGACTTGACCGCCATGACCAAACCCTTGCAGAACTTCCACGCCTTCACTGCCTCAATCAAACCCTCAACAAATCTGCCCAGACGATAGAACTCTGCTGCATACTCGTCCACCAGCATGCTTCCTTGGACGAGCGCCTCAAACTGGCTCTCTAAAGCACTGAGAGCCACATCCGGAAAAAATTTCTCCTTAAAAAGCTTCTTGAAAGCCTCCCAAGTCAGGCCCGGTACTGTTATCCTCGTATTTGTGCGGTACCAAGTAAGGGCAAGATCGAACATCTAGCTGCCCGCTGCCTCAATCTGTATACTGGCCGGGATCAGCACCAGCCTGAAGATACCCTTAATGTGCTCGATCCAGTCGTCAGCGTACAGGATCCCCTCCATACCCCGGAACTCCTTGGGCCGCATCCTCTGAAAGTCGATAATGGTGCCCGGCCTCGGATGCTGAGCCTGCTCTGCCTGTGGTTGGATATGGGCCACTCTATCTACCGCCGTCATGGCCACCTGGTGAGCATTCTCAATGCCCAACCTCATAACATCTGCCTGGCGGTGCTGCGCGTCCATTATTTCTCTGAAGAACGCAAACAACTGTGTGGCATCAACTAGAACGGTGCGCTGAGACTGTAATCCCCTGATTTTCAAAATTTGGATTTTTTTGAATTTTCTGGAATTTTCTGTAATTTAAATCAGGTATTTTAATTTTTAAAGGATTTTTAAAGGTTATTAATTAATATTAAAATAATATGAAAATAATATTTTATGCTGTAAAATGAAAAACTGGACCTAGGGTAATTTTCCGGGAATTTATTGGACCCCGGATGGATTTTTAAAGCCCTAGAAACTAAATAATTAATTAAACCACATTAAACCGGGTTTATCCTAAATAAACCAAACCAAGTTGAACCAAACCGGCCGGTCCAACCAAACCGAACCCAACTTAAGCTTAGTGGGTCGGATCCGGGTTTAACCCGTGACCCGAAACCCATTAGACCCGACCCGTGCCCTAGTTTAACGGATCGGGTCGGATCCGCCTGACCCGATCCGACCCGGCCGCCCGCAACCCGCAACCTTTCTTCTCCCCCAAACCGATCCCGACTTCTCGCCTCCGCCGCCGGAAATGTCCGCCGCTGCCGTCCGACCGCCTTCCTTCCTCTTCCCTCGTAACCGCCGACGGCTGACCGCCTCCCTCCCTCTCCTTCGGCTGCTATATAAAGCCCTAATCCCCCATTCCTCCGGCCGCCTGAGACCCGTCCGCCTCCTCAAAGCTCAGCCCCTCGCCGCCCCAGGACCCGCAGGCCGTCGCCTCACCGCAGAAGCCCACCAGCACCTCCCTTCCTCCGCCTCCGAACCCGCCCTCAGCCTCCTCGGCATCGCCCGCCTGCCGTTCCCATCCAGCAGTGCCTCGAGCCCCTCCATCCTCGCCGTGCAATCCCCGACCCCCGCGGCCAGAGCCACCCGCTGCTGCTCTCCCCAGCGAGCCGAGACCTCGCCGTAGCCGCCTATGGACCCGCCATCAGACGCCTGCCGTCGCCCTTGGGCCACGCCGTGAACCCAGCTCCGCCTCGCCGCCGTTCACCTCCCTCCTCCGGCCAGTGCTCCACCGCTGCCCTGCCAACTCCGGTGAGTCTCAGACACGGACACAGCAGGACACTGATACAGTAGCCTCAGACACAGTAAATCCTAACCCTAGTGAACAGTACCCAGACACGATTAGGACGCGTGACGGACACGGTTTTAACTCGGTTTTTCAGACTACTTCAGGTATTCATAACTTTTTGCTGGTAGCTCGGATTTCAATTCCGTAAATTGTATCGCGAAGCCTGTATGACCCTCTCGGTGCCCGGACAAACCGCTCGGGGCATCGCGTCCTGTGGTGATCGCACACCGCGATCCAAAAACAAAAAAAACTAAGCCCTGTTTCACCCCGGAATCGAGTACGCCCCGCTAAACGGGACGACTTGGTCGCGTGCGGTCTTCACAGATACGTGCGCGTCGTTGATACGGACGTACAGGATTTCGCAGAAGCTGATTTGGATGTGCGTGCACACCGAAATCAGTGCGTATCCGCGGACATCGCCCCGTATCCGACTTTTCTGAATCTTGCTGTAACTTAGTGTATACACGTCGGATCGAGACAAAACTTGCACCATCGGACTCATAGCAATATGCTGGTCCTGTGAGCCAAGTTTGGTTCGATTCTGAGAACGTTGACGAAATCGCGTGTCGTGGGCCCCACAGGCCCCGCTCGACGGGCGATTTTGAGAACGGCTCATCGGAATCCAATTCTGGAAGTTCCGTTGGGTTCGTATCATCGTTTCTGACCTATTAACACTAAGTTGGACTGTTTTTGAGACCTTTGACCCTGACTCAATTTTCGGTGCAAAGCGGCTCACATTTGGACCCCATTTTGCCCCGAAATGACGTTTTTGCCCTTGTCTTCAAATTGGACTCAAGGACAGGCGATCCTAGCTGATTAATATTTTTTGGATCTGATGGTGATGTTTGTTTCAGTAACCGGAGCAGTCCCTGCAAATCCAGCTGTAGTCAGAGCGATAATTGGAGCTGAAAACCCAGGCAAGTGTACCTTGCCATAAATGCAGTTTAATGATTCATTTTTCTCTAGATTTATTTTACTGTGACTGTTGTACTTGCTCAACCCTAGGGCCGTGTGACTTGCTTAGCGTCCGATCATAGTCGGGTGCCAACACCGTACGCGGGGTTGTGCAACGTCACCTAGAAATGGTTAACGTGACATTTACATTCCTGTACTTGACATATCAAGTATATTATACCCAGGACACCTGACACAGATCATGAAACAGAATTTTCCTGAAATATTTAAGGTGATTCTGTATAGGATACAGGTTTATGACATAGACAGGATATTATATTCATAGACATAGTATGACTCTCTGCATTAGATATAATTTTTCGTGACATAGACATGAGGCATCGTGGACATGAGACGTAAAATTTTATTTGGGTGGGGAGAGATACACAAGCTTCAGGCTGATCATATAAATATAATTCATAGTAAACACATAGTAAAATACATAGTATAGCTGCTACCGGCTCCCAGACACAGAGCTTGTAGTGGTATCAGCCTAAGTTTTAGTGATGCTCTCAACTTGCATTTCACATAGATGGATATATAGTTGACCCTATTGTTTCATTAACTGCGTTACTGCATTTATTTTGGCTTGTGCTTTCTTGTACCTTGCTATGTCCCCTGAGGACCTGGATCCGGATTATGTCCCCAGGACTTGCAGACGAAGTTTATCCAGAGGTATACGGAACAGGTGCACTTCTCGGAACAGTACCAGAACCTGAGGACGAGGTGATTGTTGAGGACTTCTCATGAACAACTGCTTCACCATGTTCAGTCTTTATGGTAGATAGACTTTCCTTGCTGTTTAATTTAAACTCTTTTATTCCTGTTTCTGAGAACATTTGTAACAGACTAAATATCGGGTTGTTCCCCGATTTTATTTTACTTTATCTGGTGGTTGTTTAATATTTCATTTGCTGTTATTATTATCTTTATTATGTGGATGAGATTAGTAAACCCTGACTATTGTAATACAGCTTAAGTATGCCCGATGGATCCATTAAATTGTGTTTGTCCATCGGTGCATGCTGCTGGCCATTGCCACGTGTCCAGTCCCTCGGTATTTTGGGATTGGGGCATGACATGGTTTTTGTGGTGGCCCATGCAGGTCAACGACTAAATTGTTCGGTTTCAACTTAGGGACCGAACAGGCCTGCAATAAGATATGATAAGTTTTTAGGATCTCATCCACTTGCTTGAAAACGTTCTTGATATCTGTATCGTACTCGAATTAATTTTTGATTTGCATCCTGCCTTGAATCTTGTGCGCTTCTTATATTTTATTTTGGATGCAGAAAGATGGATCCAAGAATTGAAGATAAAATTCCTTTGAGTACGCCACAAGACGCTGTGGTTACCTATGGAGATGGAGTTACACCAGAGAACAG
Organism: Iris macrosiphon; assembly: GCA_036927795.1. Classification (NCBI taxonomy): domain Eukaryota; kingdom Viridiplantae; phylum Streptophyta; class Magnoliopsida; order Asparagales; family Iridaceae; genus Iris; species Iris macrosiphon. The sequence continues at coordinate 24,042,607 of JAYESA010000009.1, read as the reverse complement.
AGGGCAATCCTCTCAAGGTGGCCAAGCTGAACAGCATAACTCAAGGTTCAGGCGCGATGATATCCCACCTCCGCCGCAGTTCCCTCCACAGATGCCTATCTTTCCACCAGGGCAAGCAATGGACGGGCAGCAAATGTTCCAGATGTTTTATGCTATGATGCAAGCTCAACAACAAGTTCAACAGGAGGCACATCGTCAGGAGGCAGAGTACCTAAGAACCAGCCTAGTAAACGCATTGGAGCAAGTGAACCCACAAGCTAGGCGACCAGCGACGGGATCTATCACTGATTTCCGTCAACTCAAGCCCCGTACCTTTTCGGGCAAAGAAGGACCAACCGAAGTTCATGAGTGGCTCACCAACATACAACACCAGTTGGAAGCAGCTGAACTTCCAAGAGAACGTTGGATGACCGCCGTCAGGATGCAGTTGACGGACAATGCCCATCACTGGTGGATATCTGAAGAGACCAGGCTCGGACCAGACCGAGTCACTTGGTAAGAGTTCTCCAGACTCTTTCAAGAGATGTACATTCCGGCCATCGCTCGATCAGAACTGAGGGACAAGTTCAATCGCCTCACCCAGGAAGCTATGACGGTGGAAGAATACAATGCCGAGTTCATTCGTCTGAGTCGCTTCGCACCTACCTTGATCCCTACAGAAGTAGAGAAGGCCGAGAAGTTTTTCGACGGACTAAACATTGAGCTACAGAAACTCATTGGATCTGTCGCACCAACTTCGTACTCGGACGTCCTTGCTGCAGCTCGACGCATGGAGCGCGTCACCAGGAGAGAAACCAGTCTGAAGCATCCTTCCCCATCAGCAACAACCAAAGCATCACAAGAAGAAGCTGCAAAGAGGCCTCATATACACCAGCCACCCAGAGCCTCTCCACAGACATTACCTACATGTCAATACTGTGGCAAGGTAGGCCATATTGAGAAGGACTGCAGACGTAAGTTGGGATTATGCTTGATTTGCGGAACCAATCAACACTTAGCCAAGGATTGTCCTTATCATCGAGGAGGAGCACCAAGAGCAAACCAACAAGCTCTACCAGCACCAGGAGGGTATCAACCAAGGCCACCATTGGCACCACAAGCGGCACTCTTCCAACAAGTCCAGCAGCAGCAGCAGCAACAGAGGAATCCACCAGGACGCGGACAAGCCTTCGTGATGACTTTGGAAGACGCGCAGAACCAAGGAGTAGCTAATGCGCGTAAGTTTTTATAGATTTCTGTTCTTCGTATTTATTTCGTGCCTGCTGGTTCGTGACCCTAGACCTAACCTGAAAATTTTAACTTGCTGATAATAGATAATCTAGTGATCACCTAGTAATTTTAAACTTGCTAATTTAGGGATAACCTAAAAGTATTTTTGAATAACATAGAATGTTTTATAAATGTTAACCTGATAAGTTTTGAAAGATAACCTGGTTTTCTAAAACTGTAATTTTCTAGATTTCTCACATTTGGGAAATTGCATAACTTCTATTAATTAGGGAAATGATTTTCCCTATGTGTTTAACCCTGAACATTGATTTTCTTGTGATTCGAATAAATTTGGTAACCGTGTCATCTCTGTTGACTGGCTATTCTTTGATTGCGAGGATGCAATCCTCTTAAGGGGGGGTAGATTGTAATCCCCTGATTTTCAAAATTTGGATTTTTCTGAATTTTCTGGATTTTTTTGTAATTTAAATCAGGTGTTTTAATTTTTAAAGGATTTTTAAAGGTTATTAATTAATATTAAAATATTATAAAAATAATATTTTATGGTGTAAAATGAAAAACTGGACCTAGGATAATTTTCCGGGAATTTATTGGACCCCGGATGGATTTTTAAAGCCCTAGAAACTAAATAATTAATTAAACCACATTAAACCGGGTTTATCCTAAATAAACCAAACCAAGTTGAACCAAACCGGCCGGTCCAACCAAACCGAACCCAACTTAAGCTTAGTGGGTCGGATCCGGGTTTAACCCGTGACCCGAAACCCATTAGACCCGACCCGTGCCCTAGTTTAACGGATCGGGTCGGATCCGCCTGACCCGATCCGACCCGGCCGCCCGCAACCCGCAACCTTTCTTCTCCCCCAAACCGATCCCGACTTCTCGCCTCCGCCGCCGGAAACGTCCGCCGCTGCCGTCCGACCGCCTCCCTTCCTCTTCCCTCGTAACCGCCGACGGCTGACCGCCTCCCTCCCTCTCCTTCGGCTGCTATATAAAGCCCTAATCCCCCTTTCCTCCGGCCGCCTGAGACCCGTCCGCCTCCTCAAAGCTCAGCCCCTCGCCGCCCCAGGACCCGCAGGCCGTCGCCTCACCGCAGAAGCCCACCAGCACCTCCCTTCCTCCGCCTCCGAACCCGCCCTCAGCCTCCTCGGCATCGCCCGCCTGCCGTTCCCATCCAGCAGTGCCTCGAGCCCCTCCATCCTCGCCGTGCAATCCCCGACCCCCGCGGCCAGAGCCACCCGCTGCTGCTCTCCCCAGCGAGACGAGACCTCGCCGTAGCCGCCTACGGACCCGCCATCAGACGCCTGCCGCCGCCCTTGGGCCACGCCGTGAACCCAGCTCCGCCTCACCGCCGTTCACCTCCCTCCTCCGGCCAGTGCTCCACCGCTGCCCTGCCAACTCCGGTGAGTCTCAGACACGGACACAGCAGGACACTGACACAGTAGCCTCAGACACAGTAAACCCTAACCCTAGTGAACAGTACCCAGACACGATTAGGACGCGTGACGGACACGGTTTTAACTCGGTTTTTCAGACTACTTCAGGTATTCATAACTTTTTGCTCGTAGCTCGAATTTCAATTCCGTAAATTGTATCGCGAAGCCTGTATGACCCTCTCGGTGCCCGGACAAACCGCTCGGGGCATCGCGTCCTGTGGTGATCGCACACCGCGATCCAAAAACAGGAAAAACTAAGCCATGTTTCACCCCGGAATCGAGTATGCCCCGCTAAACGGGACGACTTGGTCGCGTGCGGTCTTCACAGATACGTGCGCGTCGTTGATACGGACGTGTGGGATTTCGCAGAAGCTGATTCGGATGTACGTGCACACCGGAATCAGTGCGTATCCGCGGACATCGCCCCGTATCCGACTTTTCTGAATCTTGCTGTAACTTAGTGTATACACGTCGGATCGAGACAAAACTTATACCATCGGACTCGTAGCAATACGCTGGTCCTGTGAGCCAAGTTTGGTTCAATTCTGAGAACGTTGACGAAATCGCGTGTCGTGGGCCCCACAGGCCCCGCTCGACGGGCGATTTTGAGAACGGCTCATCGGAATCCAATTCTGGAAGTTCCGTTGGGTTCGTATCATCGTTCCTGACCTGTTGACACTAAGTTGGACTGTTTTTGAGACCTTTGACCCTGACTCGGTTTTCGGTGCAAAGCGGCTCACATTTGGACCCCGTTTTGCCCCGAAATGACGTTTTTGCCCTTGTCTCCAAATTGGACTCAAGGACAGGCGATCCTAGCTGATTAATATTTTTTGGATCTGATAGTGATATTTGTTTCAGCAACCGGAGCAGTCCCTGCAAATCCAGCTGTAGTCAGAGCGACAATTAGAGCTGAAAACTCAGGCAAGTGTACCTTGCCATAAATGCAGTTTAATGATTCATTTTTCTCTAGATTTATTTTACTGTGACTGTTGTACTTGCTCAACCCTAGGGCCGTGTGACTTTCTTAGCGTCCGATCATAGTCGGGTGCCAACACCGTACGCGGGGTTGTACAACGTCACCTAGAAATGGTTAACGTGACATTTACATTCCTGTACTTGACATATCAAGTATATTATACCCAGGACACCTGACACAAATCATGAAACAGAATCTTCCTGAAATATTCAAGGTGATTCTGTATAGGATACAGGTTTATGACATAGACAGGATATTATATTCATAGACATAGTATGACTCTCTGCATTAGATATGATTTTACGTGACATGGACATGAGGCATCGTGGACATGAGACGTAAGATTTCATTTGGGTGGGGAGAGACACACAGGCTTCAGGCTGATCATATAAATATAATTCATAGTAAACACATAGTAAAATACATAGTATAGCTGCTACCGGCTCCCAGACACAGAGCTTGTAGTGGTATCAGCCTAAGTTTTAGTGATGCTCTCAACTTGCATTTCACATAGATGGATATATAGTTGACCCTATTATTTTATTAACTGCGTTAATGCATTTATTTTGGCTTGTGCTTTCTTGTACCTTGCTATGTCCCCTGAGGACCTGGATCCGGATTATTTCCCCAGGACTTGCAGACGAAGTTTATCCAGAGGTATACGGAACAGGTGCACTTCTCGGAACAGTACCAGAACCTGAGGACGAGGTGATTGCTGAGGACTTCTCATGAACAACTGCTTCACTATGTTCAGTCTTTATGGCAGATAGACTTTCCTTGCTGTTTAATTTAAACTCTTTTATTCCTGTTTCTGAGAACATTTGTAACAGACTAAATATCGGGTTGTTCCCCAATTTTATTTTACTTTATCTGGTGGTTGTTTAATATTTTATTTGCTGTTATTGTTATCTTTATTATGTGGATGAGATTAGTAAACCCTGACTATTATAATACAGCTTAAGTATGCCCGATGGATCCATTAAATTGGGTTTGTCCATCGGTGCATGCTGCTGGCCATTGCCACGTGTCCAGTCCCTCGGTATTTTGGGATTGGGGCGTGACATGGTTTTTGTGGTGGCCCATGCAGGTCAACGACTAAATTGTTCGGTTTCAACTTAGGGACCGAACAGGCCTGCAATAAGATATGATAAGTTTTTAGGATCTCATCCACTTGCTTGAAAACGTTCTTGATATCTGTATCGTACTCGAATTAATTTTTGATTTGCATCCTGCCTTGAATCTTGTGCGCTTCTTATATTTTATTTTGGATGCAGAAAGATGGATCCAAGAATTGAAGATGAAATTCCTTTGAGTACGCCACAAGACGCTGTGGTTACCTATGGAGATGGAGTTACACCAGAGAACAGAGGGCAATCCTCTCAAGGTGGCCAAGCTGAACAGCATAACTCAAGGTTCAGGCGCGATGATATCCCACCTCCGCCGCAGTTCCCTCCACAGATGCCTGTCTTTCCACCAGGGCAAGCAATGGACGGGCAGCAAATGTTCCAGATGTTTTATGCTATGATGCAAGCTCAACAACAAGTTCAATAGGAGGCACATCGTCAGGAGGCAGAGTACCTAAGAACCAGCCTAGTAAACGCATTGGAGCAAGTGAACCCACAAGCTATGCGACCAGCGACGGGATCTATCACTGATTTCCGTCAACTCAAGCCCCGTACCTTTTCGGGCAAAGAAGGACCAACCGAAGTTCATAAGTGGCTCACCAACATACAACACCAGTTGGAAGCAGCTGAACTTCCAAGAGAACGTTGGATGACCGCCGTCAGGATGCAGTTGACGGACAATGCCCATCACTGGTGGATATCTGAAGAGACCAGGCTCGGACCAGACCGAGTCACTTGGGAAGAGTTCTCCAGACTCTTTCAAGAGATGTACATTCCGGCCATCGCTCGATCAGAACTGAGGGACAAGTTCAATCGCCTCACCCAGGAAGCTATGACGGTGGAAGAATACAATGCCGAGTTCATTCGTCTGAGTCGCTTCGCACCTACCTTGATCCCTACAGAAGTAGAGAAGGCCGAGAAGTTTTTCGACGGACTAAACATTGAGCTACAGAAACTCATTGGATCTGTCGCACCAACTTCGTACTCGGACGTCCTTGCTGCAGCTCGACGCATGGAGCGCGTCACCAGGAGAGAAACCAGTCTGAAGCGTCCTTCCCCATCAGCAACAACCAAAGCATCACAAGAAGAAGCTGCAAAGAGGCCTCATATACACCAGCCACCCAGAGCCTCTCCGCAGATATTACCTACATGTCAATACTATGGCAAGGTAGGCCATATTGAGAAGGACTGCAGACGTAAGTTGGAATTATGCTTGATTTGCGGAACCAATCAACACTTAGCCAAGGATTGTCCTTATCATCGAGGAGGAGCACCAAGAGCAAACCAACAAGCTCTACCAGCACCAGGAGGGTATCAACCAAGGCCACCATTGGCACCACAAGCGGCACTCTTCCAACAAGCCCAGCAGCAGCAGCAGCAACAGAGGAATCCACCAGGACGCGGACAAGCCTTCGTGATGACTTTGGAAGACGCGCAGAACCAAGGAGTAGCTAATGCGCGTAAGTTTTTATAGATTTCTGTTCTTCGTATTTATTTCGTGCCTGCTGGTTCGTGACCCTAGACCTAACCTGAAAATTTTAACTTGCTGATAATAGATAATCTAGTGATCACCTAGTAATTTTAAACTTGCTAATTTAGGGATAACCTAAAAGTATTTTTGAATAACATAAAATGTTTTATAAATGTTAACCTGATAAGTTTTGAAAGATAACCTGGTTTTCTAAAACTGTAATTTTCTAGATTTCCCACATTTGGGAAATTGCATAACTTCTATTAATTAGGGAAATGATTTTCCCTATGTGTTTAACCCTGAACATTGATTTTCTTGTGATTCGAATAAATTTGGTAACCGTGTCATCTCTGTTGACCGGCTATTCTTTGATTGCGAGGATACAATCCTCTTAAGGGGGGTAGATTGTAATCCCCTGATTTTCAAAATTTGGATTTTTCTGAATTTTTTGGAATTTTCTGTAATTTAAATCAGGTATTTTAATTTTTAAAGGACTTTTAAAGGTTATTAATTAATATTAAAATATTATGAAAATAATATTTTATGGTGTAAAATGAAAAACTGGACCTAGGATAATTTTCCGGGAATTTATTGGACCCCGGATGGATTTTTAAAGCCCTAGAAACTAAATAATTAATTAAACCACATTAAACCGGGTTTATCCTAAATAAACCAAACCAAGTTGAACCAAACCGCCGGTCCAACCAAACCGAACCCAACTTAAGCTTAGTGGGTCGGATCCGGGTTTAACCCGTGACCCGAAACCCATTAGACCCGACCCGTGCCCTAGTTTAACGGATCGGGTCGGATCCGCCTGACCCGATCCGACCCGGCCGCCCGCAACCCGCAACCTTTCTTCTCCCCCAAACCGATCCCGACTTCTCACCTCCGCCGCCGGAAACGTCCGCCGCTGCCGTCCGACCGCCTCCCTTCCTCTTCCCTCGTAACCGCCGACGGCTGACCGCCTCCCTCCCTCTCCTTCGGCTGCTATATAAAGCCCTAATCCCCCATTCCTCCGGCCGCCTGAGACCCGTCCGCCTCCTCAAAGCTCAGCCCCTCGCCGCCCCAGGACCCGCAGGCCGTCGCCTCACCGCAGAAGCCCACCAGCACCTCCCTTCCTCCGCCTCCGAACCCGCCCTCAGCCTCCTCGGCATCGCCCGCCTGCCGTTCCCATCCAGCAGTGCCTCGAGCCCCTCCATCCTCGCCGTGCAATCCCCGACCCCCGCGGCCAGAGCCACCCGCTGCTGCTCTCCCCAGCGAGACGAGACCTCGCCGTAGCCGCCTACGGACCCGCCATCAGACGCCTGTCGCCGCCCTTGGGCCACGCCGTGAACCCAGCTCCGCCTCGCCGCCGTTCACCTCCCTCCTCCGGCCAGTGCTCCACCGCTGCCCTGCCAACTCCGGTGAGTCTCAGACACGGACACAGCAGGACACTGACACAGTAGCCTCAGACACAGTAAACCCTAACCCTAGTGAACAGTACCCAGACACGATTAGGACGCGTGACGGACACGGTTTTAACTCGGTTTTTCAGACTACTTCAGGTATTCATAACTTTTTGCTCGTAGCTCGGATTTCAATTCCGTAAATTGTATCGCGAAGCCTGTATGACCCTCTCGGTGCCCGGACAAACCGCTCGGGGCATCGCGTCCTGTGGTGATCGCACACCGCGATCCAAAAACAGGAAAAACTAAGCCCTGTTTCACCCCGAAATCGAGTACGCCCAGCTAAACGGGACGACTTGGTCGCGTGCGGTCTTCACAGATACGTGCGCGTCGTTGATACGGACGTGCGGGATTTCGCAGAAGCTAATTCGGATGTGCGTGCACACCGGAATCAGTACGTATCCGCGGACATCGCCCCGTATCCGACTTTTCTGAATCTTGCTGTAACTTAGTGTATACACGTCGGATCGAGACGAAACTTGCACCATCGGACTCGTAGCAATACGCTGGTCCTGTGAGCCAAGTTTGGTTTAATTCTGAGAACGTTGACGAAATCGCGTGTCGTGGGTCCCACAAGCCTCGTTCGACGGGCGATTTTGAGAACGGCTCATCGGAATCCAATTCTGGAAGTTCCGTTGGGTTCGTATCATCGTTCCTGACCTGTTGACACTAAGTTGGACTGTTTTTGAGACCTTTGACCCTGACTCGATTTTCGGTGCAAAGCGGCTCATATTTGGACCCCGTTTTGCCCCGAAATAACGTTTTTGCCCTTGTCTCCAAATTGGACTCAAGGATAGGCGATCCTAGCTGATTAATATTTTCTGGATCTGATGGTGATGTTTGTTTCAGCAACCGGAGCAGTCCCTGCAAATTCAGCTGTAGTCAGAGCGACAATTGGAGCTGAAAACCCAGGCAAGTGTACCTTGCCATAAATGCAGTTTAATGATTCATTTTTCTCTAGATTTATTTTACTGTGACTATTGTACTTGCTCAACCCTAGGGCCGTGTGACTTGCTTAGCGTCCGATCATAGTCGGATGCCAACACCGTACGCGGGGTTGTGCAACGTCACCTAGAAATGGTTAACGTGACATTTACATTCCTGTACTTGACATATCAAGTATATTATACCCAGGACACCTGACACAGATCATGAAACAGAATCTTCCTGAAATATTTAAGGTGATTCTGTATAGGATACAGGTTTATGACATAGACAGGATATTATATTCATAGACATAGTATGACTCTCTGCATTAGATATGATTTTACGTGACATGGACATGAGGCATCGTGGACATGAGACGTAAGATTTTATTTGGGTGGGGAGAGACACACAGGCTTCAGGCTGATCATATAAATATAATTCATAGTAAACACATAGTAAAATACATAGTATAGCTGCTACCGGCTCCCAGACACAGAGCTTGTAGTGGTATCAGCCTAAGTTTTAGTGATGCTCTCAACTTGCATTTCACATAGATGGATATATAGTTGACCCTATTATTTCATTAACTGCGTTACTATATTTATTTTGGCTTGTGCTTTCTTGTACCTTGCTATGTCCCCTGAGGACCTGGATCCGGATTATGTCCCCAGGACTTGCAGACGAAGTTTATCCAGAGGTATACGGAACAGGTGCACTTCTCGGAACAGTACCAGAACCTGAGGACGAGGTGATTGCTGAGGACTTCTCATGAACAACTGCTTCACCATGTTCAGTCTTTATGGCAGATAGACTTTCCTTGCTGTTTAATTTAAACTCTTTTATTCATGTTTCTGAGAACATTTGTAACAGACTAAATATCGGGTTGTTCCCCGATTTTATTTTACTTTATCTGGTGGTTGTTTAATATTTTATTTGCTGTTATTATTATCTTTATTATGTGGATGAGATTAGTAAACCCTGACTATAGTAATACAGCTTAAGTATGCCCGATGGATCCATTAAATTGGGTTTGTCCATCGGTGCATGCTGCTGGCCATTGCCACGTGTCCAGTCCCTCGGTATTTTGGGATTGGGGCGTAACAGAGACCGTGTCTTCGGAGGCATCCTGAACACAGACCAAAAGAAGTCAATACGGTGCAAGATACGATATCATCAAAGAGGACAGTAATATTGCAAAAGAAAACAATTTCAGGAAAATTAAGATAGCAAAAGGAATCAGGAAGGGTCCTAGTTGTGATTGAGCACACTTTCTCTCTCAGCCTATATCCTATATCCTATTGCAGGTAAATCTAAAAACTAGACCTGCATGGGCCACCACCAAAAATGTGTCACGACCCGCACCCAAAAAATCGGGCATGAGTCGTGGGTACGTCCAACCTACACCGCAGAATCGGCGGTAGAACGCTGTAAAGGTCCGTTCTAGGTCAATAATCTATATCTCACAAAACCTGTCAATATAACCTCTCCAAAAGGAGGGCAACCACGCAATATATATATATGCCTCAATCACAATAACTAGGGAAAGAGTAAAGTACGATAAGATAGCAGAAGGAAACAAGAACCAAAGAGCAAGACTGTAATCCCCCTGATTTTCAAAGAATTTTAATTTGGATTTTTACAATTTTTCTGGAATTTTCTGGAATTTTCTTGGATTTTTCTGTAATTAAATTAAGGTGTTTTAATTATTAAAGGATTTTTAAATGATAATAAATAATATTAAATATTATGAAAATAATATTTTATGGTGTAAAATAGAAAACTAGACCTAGGGTAATTTTTCAGGAATTTATTGGACCCCGGAAGCATTTAAAAAGTCCTAAAAACTATTTTAAAATTAAACCGAATTGAACCCTAAATAAACCGGGTTTTTATTAACTGAACCAAACCGGACCGGGTTCAATTGAACCGAACCCAACTTAAACCTAGCGGGTCGGATCCGGGTCTAACCCGTGACCCGAAACCCGTTACAACCCGAACCCGCGATCTTGGTTGGTGGATCGGGTCGGATCCATCCAACCCGACCCGTCATCATCCAACCCGCCCGACCCGTTAACCTTTCCCCTTCCCTGTAACCTACCCCGAGGCTCCGCCGCCCCGCCTCCAGCCGTTACGCCGCCGGCGACCTCTCCGCTTCGCATCCCCGCATCGAACCTCCGCCGCTCCGCCTCCCTGCCAGCAACGGCTGTCGACCTAGCTCCCTTCCTCCTCCCTATTTAACCCGAGCCCTCCTCCTTCTTCTTCCTCCTCCGCCACACTTCTCCGGCGACCTTCCCCAACCCTCGCCGAGCCCAGCCAGCCGATCACCCCCGTTGGCAGCCCCCGAGCACCCAGGGTCACCCCTCTCCACCAGAGCACCAGCCCGCAGAACCGTGTCCAGAACCCTACCCGACTTCCTCTCCGGCCGACCCAAGCATCTCCGCCTCCAGACCTCGCCGTGGCCGCTGCAACGTCGTCGTCCGGCCGCCCTGGACCTCCCTGAGCCCTCGCCGGCCTCGCTCAGCCCTGACACGAGTCGAACACAGCCGCTTCTAACCGGACACAGGAGATCTAAACCCTAATTTCTGTGTCGTGTCGGACACAGTGTCCAGGACACAACTCGGATTTTTTAGACCACTTCAGGTATTCATAACTTTTTGCTTGTAGCTCGGATTTCAATTACGTATATTGTATCGCGTAGCCTGTATGACCCTCTCGGTGCCCGGACAAACCGCTCGGGGCATCGCGTCCTGTGGTGATCGCACACCGCGATCCAAAAACAGGAAAACCAATATCCTGTTTCACCCCGGAATCGAGTACGCCCCGCCAAACAGGACGACTTGGTCGCGTGCGGTCTTTACCGATACGTGCGCGTCGTTGATACGGACGTGCGGGATTTTGCAGAAGCTGATTCGGATGTGCGTGCACACCGGAATCAGTGCGTATCCGCGGACATCGTCCCGTATCCGACTTTTCTGAATCTCGCTGTAACTTAGTGTATACACGTCGGATCGAGACGAAACTTGTGCCATTGGACTCGTAGCAATACGCTGGTCCTGTGAGCCAAGTTTGGTTCGATTCTGAGAACTTTGACAAAATCGCGTGTCGTGGGCCCCACAGGCTCCACCCGACGGGCGATTTTGAGAACGGCTCATCGAAATCCAATTCTGGAAGTTCCGTTGGGTTCGTATCATCGTTCCTGACCTGTTGACACTAAGTTGGACTGATTTGGAGACCTTTGACCCTGACGCATTTTTCGGTGCAAAGCGGCCCACATCTGGACCCCGCCTTGACCCGAAATTGACGTTTTTGCCCTTGTCTCCAAATTGGACTCAAGGACAGGCGTTCCTAGCTGATTAATATTTTTTGGATCTATTGGTGATATCTATTTCAGCAACCGGAGTACTGCCTGGAAATCTAGCTGAAGCTCGAGCTACAACTGAAACAGGAAACCCAGGCAATTGTACCTTACCATAAAATGCAGTAATTGATTCATTTTGATTCTCTTGCTTTAATTTCTGTGACTGTTGTACTTGCCCTATCAAGTACTTTATACCCAGGACACCTGACACAAAGCATGATACAGAATCTTCCTGATTATTCAAGGGGATTTTGTATAGGTTATAGAATTCATGACTTAAGCTTTATTTTCTTAGAACATGACTGACTGCATTAGTTTTAATCTTGCGTAACATGAACATTGAGAACTGTGACGTGAGATTACATTGGGTGGGGAGAGTATTACCATATCAAGGCTGAATATATATATTATACTGTGTAATCTGGATGTGTCCTAGTCTCTGACACAGAGCTTTGGCACCTGTACTGGCCCTTCGAGAAAATACTGCTATGGTTTCTTGTCACTGATCCTGTAGTAGTCTCAGCCTGAGTATGAATAATAACTCTTACTTGCATTATCACTTAGCTGGTTATTTAATTACCCTGTTGTTTTCTTTATTTCTGTACTGCATTATATTTTGGCTTGTGTTTTCTGTACCATGCTATGTCCCCTGAGGACCTGGAATGGATTATGTCCCCAGATTTAGCAGACGAGATCTACCCAGAGGTATACAGAATAGGGGCACTACTCGGAGCAGTACCTGAACCTGAAGACGAGGTGATCGCAGAGGACTTCTCTTGAACAATTGCTTCGCCATGCTCAGTCTTTATGGCAAATAGACTTTATTTCCTTTTTAATTGAACTATTTATTTTCTGTCTTTGAGAACTTGTGTAAACAGACTTAATATCGGATTGTTCTCCGATTTTATTTACTTTGACTGTTGTTGTTTAATATTTCTTTGCTGATGTTGCTATCTTATATCTGTGGATAAAAATAGTAAAACCCTGACTGATGTAATACAGCTTAAGTATGTCCGATGGATCCATTAAATTGGGTTTGTCCATTGGTGCATGCTGCTGGCCATTGCCACGTGTCCAGTCCCTCGGTATTTTGGGACTGGGGCGTGACATGGTTTTTGTGGTGGCCCATGCAGGTCAACGACTAAATTATTCGGTTTCAACTTAGGGACCGAACAGGCCTGCAATAGAAATAAGAATATGATAAGTTTTTAGGATCTCATCCACTTGCTTGAATCATTTTTGATATCTGTATCGTATTCGAACTAATTTTGACTTGCATCTTGCCTTGATTCCTGTGCGCCTCTTATAGTTTATTTTTGATGCAGAGTAATGGATTCACAAGAAAACGACGGAACTCCAGCAAGAACACCAGTAGGTGCTGAAGTCACTTACGGAGAAGATGAAGTGACGCTATTGAGTGGAGATTCCTCTACTCACCGAAGCAGCCAAGCAGATCCGCAATCTTCTAGATTTCGACGTGATGACATTCCACCTCCGCCCCAGTTCACTCCACAGATGCCTGTCTTTCCACCAGGCCAAGCAATGGACGGACAACAGATGTTCCAGATGTTCTACGCAATGATGCAAGCTCAGCAACAAATCCAAACTGAGGCCCATCGTCGCGAAGCTGAGTACTTGAGGAACAGCCTAGTAAATGCACTGGAGCAGGCCAACCTACCAGCTAGAAAGCAACCGACGGGCTCTATCACCGATTTCCGCCAATTGAAGCCCCGTACCTTTTCTGGCAAGGAGGGACCAACAGAAGTACATGAATGGCTCACCAACATTCGGCATCAATTAGAAGCAGCTGAGCTTCCCCAGGAACGTTGGATGACTGCCGTCAGAATGCAATTGACGGACAATGCTCATCACTGGTGGATATCCAAGGAGACCAGGCTCGGACCAGACCGAGTTACTTGGGAAGAGTTCTCCAGACTCTTCCAGGAGATGTACATTCCGGCTATCGCTCGATCAGAATTGAGGGACAAGTTCAATCGTCTCACTCAGGATGCTATGACGGTAGAAGAATACAATGCCGAGTTCATTCGTCTGAGTCGCTTCGCTCCTACCTTGATCCGACAGAAGTAGAGAAGGCCGAGAAGTTTTTCGACGGACTCAACATCGAACTACAGAAACTGATTGGATCTGTCACACCAACTTCGTACTCGGACGTCCTTGCTGCAGCTCGACGCATGGAGCGCGTCACCAGGAGAGAAACCAGTCTGAAGAGGCCTTCCACATCAGTACCAGCCATAGCAAACAATGGAGAAGCTGCCAAGAAACCTCATCTGCATCAAGCACCACAGGGATCTGCATCCAAAACCCTGACTCTTCCTACTTGTTATTTCTGCGGCAAGATAGGCCATGTTGAGAAGGAGTGTAGACGTAAACACGGAATGTGCTTAAGTTGCGGATCCAGACAGCATGCAGTGAAGGACTGCCCTGATCGTAGGGAAGCACCAAGGGCAAACCAACAAGCTCTACCAGCACCAGGAGGGCATCAACCAAGGCCACCCTTGGCACATCAAGCAGCACCCTACCAGCAAGCCCAGCAAAATCAGAGAGCACCACCTCAAGGACGCGGCCAAGTTTTTGCGATGACTGTGGGAGACGCGCAGAACCGTGGAGTTGCTAATGCGAGTAAGTCTTTATAGTTGTTCCGTTTCTAGCATTTCTGTAGTTGTGCCTGCTGGTTCGTGACCCCAAACTTGACCTGATAACTTTAACCTGTTAATAATTGATAACTTAGTGTTAACCTAGTAATTTTGAACTTGCCAATAATTCAGAATATTTTATAATTGTTAACCTAATATATTTTAAAGATAACCTGGTTTTCTAAAACTGTAATTTTCTAGATTTTCCACATTTGGGAAATTGTATAACTTTTAATACTTAGGGAAATAATTTTTCCTAGGTGTTACTCTCAAACCTTGATTCTCCTTGATTTTGTTTTGCTTTGAACAATGGTTGCAACCGTGTCATCTCTGTTGACCGGTTAATCTTTGATTGCGATGACGCAATTCTCTTAAGGGGGGTATATTATAATCTCCCTGATTTTCAAAAAATTTTAATTTGGATTTTTACAATTTTTCTGGAATTTTCTGGAATTTTCTTGGATTTTTCTGTAATTAAATTAAGGTGTTTTAATTATTAAAGGATTTTTAAATAATAATAAATAATATTAAAATATTATGAAAATAATATTTTATGGTGTAAAATAGAAAATCAGACCTAGGGTAATTTTTTGGGAATTTATTGGACCCCGGAAGCATTTAAAAAGTCCTAAAAACTATTTTAAAATTAAACCGAATTGAATCCTAAATAAACCGGGTTTTTATTAACTGAACCAAACCGGACCGGGTTCAATTGAACCGAACCCAACTTAAACCTAGCGGGTCGGATCCGGGTCTAACCCGTGACCCGAAACCCGTTACAACCCGAACCCGCGATCTTGGTTGGTGGATCGGGTCGGATCCATCCAACCCGACCCGTCATCATCCAACCCGCCCGACCCGTTAACCTTTCCCCTTCCCTGTAACCTACCCCGAGCCTCCGCCGCTCCGCCTTCGGCCGTTACGCCGTCGGCGACCTCTCCGCTTCGCATCCCCGCATCGAACCTCCGCCGCTCCGCCTCCCTGCCAGCAACGGCTGTCGACCTAGCTCCCTTCCTCCTCCCTATTTAACCCGAGCCCTCCTCCTTCTTCTTCCTCCTCCGCCACACTTCTCCGGCGACCTTCCCCAACCCTCGCCGAGCCCAGCCAGCCGATCACCCCCGTCGGCAGCCCCCGAGCACCCAGGGTCACCCCTCTCCACCAGAGCACCAGCCCGCAGAACCGTGTCCAGAACTCTACCCGACTTCCTCTCTGGCCGACCCAAGCATCTCCGCCTCCAGACCTCGCCGTGGCCGCTGCAACGTCGTCGTCCGGCCGCCCTGGACCTCCCTGAGCCCTCGCTGGCCTCGCTCAGCCCTGACACGAGTCGGACACAGCCGATTCTGACCGGACACAGGAGATCTAAACCCTAATTTCTGTGTCGTGTCGGACACAGTGTCCAGGACACAACTCGGATTTTTTAGACCACTTCAGGTATTCATAACTTTTTGCTTGTAGCTCGGATTTCAATTCCATAAATTGTATCGCGTAGCCTGTATGACCCTCTCGGTGTCCGGATAAACCGATCGGGGCATCGCGTCCTGTGGTGATCGCACACCGCGATCCAAAAACAGGAAAACCAACACCCTGTTTCACCCCGGAATCGAGTACGCTCCGCCAAACGGGACGACTTGGTCGCGTGCGATCTTTACCGATACATGCGCGTCGTTGATACGGACGTGCAGAATTTCGCAGAAGCTGATTCGGATGTGCGTGCACACCGAAATCAGTACGTATCCGCGAACATCGTCCCGTATCCGACTTTTCTGAATCTTGCTGTAACTTAGTGTATACACGTCGGATCGAGACGAAACTTGCGCCATTGGACTCATAGCAATATGCTGGTCCTGTAAGCCAAGTTTGGTTCGATTCTGAGAACTTTGACAAAATCGCGTGTCGTGGGCCCCACAGGCTCCACCCGACGGGCGATTTTGAGAACGGCTCATCGGAATCCAATTCTGAAAGTTTCGTTGGGTTCGTATCATCGTTCCTGACCTGTTGACACTAAGTTGGACTGATTTGGAGACCTTTGACCCTGACGCATATTTCGGTGCAAAGCGGCCCACATCTGGACCCCGCCTTGACCCGAAATTGACGTTTTTGCCCTTGTCTCCAAATTGGACTCAAGGACAGGCGTTCCTAGCTGACTAATATTTTTTGGATCTATTGGTGATATCTATTTCAGCAACCGGAGTACTGCCTGAAAATCCAGCTGAAGCTCGAGCTACAACTGAAACAGGAAACCCAGGCAAGTGTACCTTGCCATAAAATACAGTGATTGATTCATTTTGATTCTCTTGCTTTAATTTCTGTAACTGTTGTACTTGCCCTATCAAGTACTTTATACCCAGGACACCTGACACAAAGCATGATACAGAATCTTCCTGATTATTCAAGGGGGTTTTGTATAGGTTATAGAATTCATGACTTAAGCTTTATTTTCTTAGAACATGACTGACTGCATTAGTTTTAATCTTGCGTAACATGAATATTGAGAACTGTGACGTGAGATTACATTGGGTGGGGAGAGTATTACCATATCAAGGCTGAATATATATATTATACTGTGTAATCTGGATGTGTCCTAGTCTCTGACACAGAGCTTTGGCACCTGTACTGGCCCTTCGAGAAAACACTGCTATGGTTTCTTGTCACTGATCCTGTAGTAGTCTCAGCCTGAGTATGAATAATAACTCTCACTTGCATTATCACTTAGCTGGTTATTTAATTACCCTGTTGTTTCCTTTATTTCTGCACTGCATTATATTTTGGCTTGTGTTTTCTGTACCTTGCTATGTCCCCTGAGGACCTGGAATGGATTATGTCCCCAGATTTAGCAGACGAGATCTACCCAGAGGTATACGGAACAGGGGCACTACTCGGAGCAGTACCTGAACCTGAAGACAAGGTGATCGCAGAGGACTTCTCTTGAACAATTGCTTCGCCATGCTCAGTCTTTATGGCAAATAGACTTTCTTTCCTGTTTAATTGAACTATTTATTTCCTGTCTTTGAGAACTTGTGTAAACAGACTTAATATCAGATTGTTCTCCGATTTTATTTACTTTGACTGTTGTTGTTTAATATTTCTTTGCTGATGTTGCTATCTTATATCTGTGGATGATAATAGTAAAACCCTGACTGATGTAATACAACTTAAGTATGCCCGATGGATCCATTAAATTGGGTTTGTCCATTGGTGCATGCTGCTGGCCATTGCCACATGTCCAGTCCCTCGGTATTTTGGGACTGGGGCATGACAAAGACAATATCCAAAAATACAGTCCAGTCTACAGTCTACAACAGTAGCAAAATAATATATACAATCATCCAAAATAATCAACTGGGAATAATCCAGGAAAACCCACCTAGCTAACTAGGGCGCTAACGGCGTCTCCTCGCCGGGCTCCTCCTCAGTCTCGGGGTCACAACACTCCTCGACGCCCGGCCGTAGAATGTCGGACAGAAATCCTCAGGATCCTCTGGAAAAAATATGTCCAGTCAGGACTGGAGCGAAGTACATAACTCTGAAAGCAACTTCAAATACATGGTAAGATGTATATGACGAGCAATAGAAAAGTATACAAGATGCACAGGAAATAAATACATGATGGAGCACATAAAGTACCTACAATGTAAACTGGAGAATAATACAAGTAGTAGAGAAGTAACTGCGTGTGAGAAAATAGGAATACTAGCTAAGTGCCTTGAGCACAAGTTCGTTATGTGATCGGCTTAGGTTGCACATGAATAATCTACGATAACTCCGTTATGCGTGAGTTGCATAACCGACATACACATGAATACTGTTTGGCTTTGATCACATAACCAACTCCTACTCCCCTCCCCCACTAATACTCTTGGATCCAACCACGACACGCTACATACATGATAAATAGCTCGCGCATATGAAGGCGAGAGCACAAGAAGCACATGATAGCATATGAGAATCAATACCCGAAGCACATGATGAAATATACGTGATAAGAGTACCCGCTGAACACGGTAAGGGGGATAGCATCTCATGACGGGATCCACTAGTACCAGCTCGTGTAACAATGTGTCAGAATCAAGTATTACAGTTCTAGAATAGGTGATATAAACGCTATCATGAAATAGAAACTATCAGAGGTAGGTACTCGCCTGACGTCCTGAGCAACTGATGAGGATCGAGATCCGGACCGGCGTCGCAAGAACTTATTGCGAAAAGTAAGATTAAACAGGGTTCTATGGATTTAAACTGATATAAAATAACTAAAACAGGGTTCTAGGGTTATTCTAGGTCGAACGGGTCAAACCGGTAAAATTCGGGTCAAAAAGTCAACCTGGGGTCCAAAAAGTCAACTATGGGTCAAAACTAGGTCAAATGTTGACTTTTATGGTCAACGAGGACAATTATGGTCAATGCTAGGTCAAACTAGGGTGCCCCTAAAATTCTAGGTCAAAACTAGCTCATTAAGCTAGTAAACCAACAAACTCGTCTCCTTGAGATGTCGGGATACTCTCAGTATCCGATACCTCGACCTAGGCTACGCATCCCGCCTAAACCCGCTAAAACCTATGCTAGCACGCGTAAATATATACACACATACATATAAAAATAACTCTAAACATATTCCTAGGCAATTGCTCAAAAACCCTGCTCGAAACTCAATACCTTGGATATCTCAAGGTATTGAGATACCTTGATATCTCAAGGTATTGAGATATCCTCCAATACCCCTCTAACTACCTCTCTAGTTAGCTATTTAAGCATATAGATATATACCTAGTTAATAATCTAGGCTAGAATATATATATATATATATATATATATATATATATATATATATATATATATATATATATCTAACACATATATATATATATACCTACATATCTATATGCATATATATATATATATATATATATATATATATATATATATATATATATATATATATATATATATATATCCACAAACACACATATACCCATATCCCTTACCTTATACATATACATATATATATCTAGCTATAACATATATCTAGCTAGCTATATGTGTATATATCTATACATATAGATCTATCTATCTATCTATCTAATATTTATCTATCTATCAATCAATCAATCAATCAATCTATCTATCTATCTATCTATTTATCTATCTAATATCTATCTATCTAATATCTATCTATCTATCTATCTATTTATTCATATACATCTATCTCTCACTCTCACCCCTCGCTACTAGCGGCTAGTGCAACGCGCTGCGCTTGCAAAGCCTCGCCGAGCTGCTGCTGCTGGAAATGCTGCTGCTGGCAGCTGCTGCTGCCTTTGCTGGCACTCCCCCCCTCACTGCCTCACTGCACAACCCAGCTCACCACACACACAAACACGCACGCGCACACACACACACACACACACACACACACACACACACACATATATATATATATATATATATATATATATATATATATATACACACACACTTATACATGTACACTAATACACATATACACTTATATATATAAGTACACACACACACAAACATATACAAACGCACATATCTATCTATATATATATAATCACACAAACCCATATATATACACACACACACACACACACACACACACACACACACATATATATATATATATATATATATATATATATATATATATATATATAGACGCACACACACACACACACACACACACTCATATATATATATATATATATATATATATATATATATATATATATATATATATATATACACACAAGCACTCACTTATACATATATACTTACACACATATATGTATATACACACATATATATATACATACAACGCATATCTATAAATATATATATAGAGAGAGAGAGAGACACACATGCATATATATATATATATATATATATATATATATATATATATATATATATATATATATATATATATAGACACATATACACATATACACAAAACAAAACACAACACAACACAACACAACACAACGCACGCCCAACGACCCCTATATGCACAAACACACACACACACACTCATATATATATATATATAATATAACCCGAGAACTCTAGCACACACTCTCCGAAGCTAACCCAACGCACGCACAAGCCCGAAACTAAGAAACCAAGTCGAAATGGCCGTTCGGTCATTTCGACGAATACGTGGTGTGCGGTTCGGAAAACCTCCCGAAACGTACACCAAACCAACTCGAAATCGGCCCAAAATTTATCCACAGATTCTAAACGATGTCTAGATCCTAGAAAAAAATGCTAACTCGTCAATTTTAGGTCCGTGGCAAAAACGCGCACGCACATAGAACCGACAACGACGAAAACCCCGAAAATGCCTGAAACGCCCAATTTTCCGTGACACGACTTCCCGTGTCCGAACGGAGACACGCACTAACCCTCAAGACACCCAAAAATATCTACCTAGGTCCGTCTAACCTAGGACATCATCCAAATTTGGGCCAATCTCTGATTCCACCCGAAATTGACACAAAACCTAGTGTCAAAGTCTCCAAACACAACCAAACTAGTTCCAACTTCCTCCCACGGGTAGCCTTAGGGTCTAGGAAGGCTCTAAACCACTAATTACACTACATAAGAGCAATTAGTAAGAGTAAATTTAGGGTTTACCTCTTGGGAGTTGGAATCCCAAGGCCAAAGTCTTCAAATCTCTTGAAATCACCTCCCTCAAGCTCCAAGCCTCCAACCCAAGCCTCTACACTAAGTCTAGGCTCTACCCACCTAGGTTAGGGAAAATCAAAAGGTTAGGGTTTACAAAAATAGAAGGAATGGAAGGAAGAAGAGAAGAAAGACTTACTTGGAGCTTGTTGGAAGAAGAAAATAAGAAGAAAGAAAGAGTGGAGAAGAAGAAGAAGAAGAAGAAGTGAAGAATAAAAATGGGGAAGGGGGGCTGCTGTGGTTTCGGTCCAGATCTGGACAGGGGGGTCGGCCAAGTGCAAGGAAGGGTTTACATAGTGTCCAAATGACAAAAATGCCCTCCCCTCACTTGGGTTTGGGTTCGGGGTTCCAAAAGCACTCAAACTAACTCCCAATCTCTCCAACTAACCTATTAAAAATATAATAAATATTCTAAACCCAAAAATAGGTCACACAAGGGTGTGGGTTGGGTCGGACATGGGTCCACTAGGGTCTGACATAGATCCAGACTAGCCAAAACCCTAAACAATCAATAAAAAAATAATACAACCATCAATTAAATATAAATATAATTAATAATAAACAATACATAATTTACCAAATAAAAAAAATAACCCTATTTTCTAGAATCGGGTAGTGACAGCACCTGAGTCCACCAGCCAAGAGTTGTCATCGCAGGCGAGGTTTATAACTACCTCATCACCTACAATGATCACGTCGCCTCCATGTGTCGAGGTCGACGCTGTAGTGTTCTCACTTTGCTTTCCCTTGTCACCCTTCTTCTCTCTCTTTCAAGCGAAACAGTTCCGCTTGATGTGGTCCTTCTTGCCACAATGATAATACTCCGAGTCCTCGTACCGACCCTTGGACCTTTTCCTGCTTTTGTCTCTGCCACCGCCTGGACCTCTGCTTTTACCCCTTCCGCGGCTCTCTGAAGCAAGCATCTCTGAGTGGGATGTTGATGAAGTGCCCTGAGAACGTCTTCGCATCTCTTCATTCAGTACCCTACTCTTGGCAAACTCCAGACTGACCACGCCTTCCGGAGCAGAAGCGATCATAGACACTCGTACGGTCTCCCACGAGTCTGGCAATGTACACATCAACCATAGTCCCTGAACCTCGTCGTCGAACTTTACTCCCATCGAGGATAGCTGGTCAACCACGCCCTGGAACTCACTCAAGTGATCCGTAATAGACGTCTCATCTTTGTACTGCAAACCCCCATCATCCGGATCAGGAATAATTTATTTACTCCGACCTTCTTCGCATACAAAGATTTCAGCTTATCCCACAGTGTCCTTGCGTGCTCAATACTGGCAATATGGTTGTACATGTTCTCGTCAACGAACTGCCTGATGTACCTACACACCTGTATATGCTCGAAATTCTCATCCTCTTCGAATTTGTGACTGGGCCTCTCGGAAGCAAATATTGCCATATGCAACTTCTTGACAAATAGCAGATCCTTCATCTTGCTTTTTCAGTAATGATAGTTGGTACCGTTCAGGTTTACCATGCGCACCGGCTTCGCGTCCATCTCTCCTCCCTGGTTTGCCTGTCAACTCCTGACACCCTTTTGAAATTCCAGAACCTGGCCCTGATACCACTTTGTGGAGAACGAAAGTGCGAAAATCGTTTCCCAAACCAGAGTTTACCTGAGAGAGAACCGAACAAAACGCATAAACCAAAAACGCCAAACACAAATCGCAGACACATAGATTTTTGACGTGGAAAACCCTTGCGAAAAAAAATCACGGGACGATCAGAGTCCAACCCTGAAAACCTCCACTAATGGAATAAGAAATACACCGGCTCCTTACAAACTTCTCACCGATCCAAACAGATCACCACAACTCTTTTGGAACAGAAAATAGATTATAGCCACGAAAAAGAAAGACAACGAGAAATATCCGAAACTAATCTCCTTCTTCGAAACGGCCTCCAATCATTTTTTCTCCTCTCCAATGTTGCAATGACACTCTTGCCTCCTTTTCTCTCCTTGTTGCTATATTTTTTTGTTTTGTTTGAGAGAGAGATATATTTTAGGGCCATGAGACACCTATATATAGCCTCAAACCCACAACTAGCATTTCTATTATAGATAGTAATATCCAATCCAAATCCAAATCCATTGACATATTCCTATTATATGTAGGAATATTCAATCCAAATCCGTTGAGATATTCATATTATATTTAGTAATATCTAATCCAAATAAATTGAGATATTCCAATATCTAGAAATACTCAATCCTACTCCGATGTATTTTCTACATAGGTTAGAAATTCCGTCCACTCCAACATTTAGTATCGGTTTGCATGTATCCAAATTTTGAATTAGAGAGAGAGAACATCAAAACATACAAAGAAATTCAGAATTTGTCCAATAGTCACAATTAATGCATCCACAGATTGATATCAATCCAACCTTGTAACAATTCATCCGCATTAAGTAACCAAAATATTTTTTTGGTTAATCGGAACAAAAAATTGAACTACACATATACATACTTAAAAAAAAAAAAAAAAAAGGGGTAAAGCCAAAACTCATAATTTTACTAATTTTTTATAGCAAGTTGAATAAAGAACTCTCGTAAAGCTAGAACTACTCTTCTCTGAGTAGGTACTGTTTATAGTTATCCCCAAAGTTATTACATTATTTGTAATTTAGTTCATAATTAAGTTATTATCGTGAAACAAGTCAAATCATGAAAAGCAATAGATATTCAGTAAGAAAGATGTTCGCCTGAGAATAATCGAACAAAATATCTACAAACGAATAATCATGGAATGAATCGAGATTTATAATAGTAACAGATTATGCCATCGGTTGAGAGTCCAATTTCTTTTTTATGCAAGTTGAGTAGACATTTCAATCTTATCCGACGGGCAGCTACCTAAACCATGCTTATATAGTAAAACATTCAGAAGTATGTTTCGTATGGTACGTTTAGAATTGCTTACGGGCATGAGTGGGCTATACCGGCCCAAAAATTTATATATATATATATATATATATATATAGAGAGAGAGAGAGAGAGAGAGAGAGAGAGGATAAGTGGAATATGAGTCATAGGTTCAAATTTCTATATGAGCCATGCACACGTGGACCAATAACAATGGATTCCTACATCCCATTTCTATTGGTCCACATGTGCATTGACTCATGTAGAAATATAAGCATATGGTTCATATCCCTTTATATATATATATATATATATATATATATATATATTATTTTAAAATTATTTTTAGTTATATTTTATTCTATTACTAGTAGATTCACGTGTGTTGCATATAAAAAATTATGTTGCATGTATCAAAAAGAATCTATAATAATATTAAAAAAAAAATTAGATTATTTTAAATATGATTTGAATATATTTTGATTATGATTTTTGATAAAAAAAAATGAATGTTGGATATGTGTTTAATTAGATAATATTTTGTAGTTTGTTTAAATGTAATTTAAATTTTTGAATATATTATAGGATATGTTATATGTTCAGGTGGTTTTTATTTTTTATTTTCTTAACTAAGTAATTTTTTTTGACACATATAACAAAACCTAGAATATATGTTTGATATGTAGACAAGAGGTTCAAGGTTCAACCCTTGGTGGTTATTATGCGCTTGGTTATTTTAGTTTTTTTTTTTTTTACATTATATATGAAAGCTCCATTTTGAAAGTTTGTCTTTGGCCTTCATAAACTCAAGGGGCCGGCCCTGACTACGTTAAAAAGAATCGTTAGTTAATTTTTAAAATTAATTGATAGATGATATATATATATGGCTTAGACGGCTCATTTTTGAGCCGGTTCCAAGCGCATTGTAATACCAGACATTTGGATTTCAAGTATGCAATAATTAAATGATAAAAAGATTCTAAAAAAATTGGTATGATGGATGATATGATGATAGTGTCATTGAGTCGTTCAAATTATATCTAAAGTTCAGTCCCTCTAATTTTAGATGTTAGTTTCTCTTATAGTATATATTAAAAAAAGTGTAACTATGTAATATGAAATTTCATGAAAAGGGAAAAAAAAGAGTCAAAAAATTATATTGTCAAAACTACTTTTATCCCAAAATGCTTTAAAAAGATTAATTTACATAAAATAGAAAAAGAAAAAAGAAAATCCATTTGTGAATTGTGATTAATAAACCGACCCATCCCTTGTAGTCCTTTCACTACTCATTTCCATGGCAGCAACAGTCACGTGGGCCCACGTGGCCTCCGTCGCTTATAAATACCTCCGCTTCGGACGCGGGAGCAGCACGAGTCGGGGCCGTGTCCTCCTTCTCCGCCGAGAAATGGTAGAGGCAGCTGTCACCTCCGCCACCGTTACCGCCAAGCTCCGTTCGGAATTCCTTGACGTCCTCATCAGCCGCCGGCGATCGGTCCAAGGTCCCCAATATCTCCGGTTAGGGTTTTCTGTCCATTTGTCCATTTTTGGTTCGAAATCGTCACTTTGACCAAGATTCTCCTTTCTTCTTCTAGTTCCTCTTGTTGTTGAGGTCGCGAAGCCGGTGAAGGATCCGATATTTCAGAGAAACGGTCCGTTGGGATCAGCAGAGGTTTGACTCGTTGGAATTTTGGTTGGCATATATATATATATATATATATATATATATATATATATATAGTAAACGAGATATGTGGTATAGGTTCATATTCTTACATGAGTTATACACACGTGAACCAATATAAATAGATTTTTACATTCTATGTGCATCCATGTGCACTAATATACTTCATTCCTATTGGTCCACATGTACATTAGCTCACGTAGAAATATGAGCCTATGACACATATCCATTTTATCATATATATATATATATATATATATATATATATATATATATATATATACAGAAAATCTACTGTACTGATAATAAATTTATATTAATTAAATACATCGATAGAAGTTTGACAATTTTTGAAATTACGATAGGAATCGTCAGTTGGGTTGGTAAAAATTCAGAGAACTTGATTTTCGCCAACCAAGTTGACGAGCATATTTCTACATGAGCTAATGTACATGTGGACCAATAGGAATGAAGTATATTAGTGCACATGGATGCACATAGAATGTAGAAATCTATTTATATTGGTTCACGTGTGCATAACTCATGTAAGAATATGAACCTATACCACATATCTCGTTTACCTATATACACATATCCCTTTTATCATATATATATATATATATATATATATATATATATATATATACAGAAAATCTACTGTACCGATAATAAATTTATATTAATTAAATACATCGATAGAAGTTTGACAATTTTTGAAATTACGATAGGAATCGTCAGTTGGGTTGGTAAAAATTCAGAGAACTTGATTTTCGCCAACCAAGTTGACGAAAATTCTAACAAAAATTCGACGTGTCAAAAAAATAAATTAAAAAAACCATATTTTCGCCCATCGAGTTGGCGAAAATTTGGATTCTCAAATTTTTGCCAACTCAGTTGGCAAAAATTGGATCCTGGATTTTTTTTGTGGTTTTTGTATTTTGTTTTTTTTGGTTTTTTTTGGATTTATTTATTTATTTTTTAGGTTTTTTTGTGTTTAGTTTTATTTAGGTTTAGTTATATTTAAAAAAAAATTGTTGTAGCAATTTTTTTTAAATAAATTAGAAAAAAAATTGACATCCAAAATAAAATATGTTATCATTGAAACAAAAAAAAATCTACCGTAAGAATATTACGTCTGCCGTCGAGCAGACTTTGAACGAGCATAACTATTTGTTTTGAAATCGTTTTTGTAAACCCCCTGATTTTTCAAGATTTTCAAAACTGAATTTTTCAGAATTTTCTGGAATTTTTCGGAAATTTTTGCTAATTAAAACAAGGTGTTTTTGGCATTAAATAAAATTAAATAATTTTAAAATATATTAAAATATTATGAAAATAATATTTTTGGGTGTAAAATAAAAAACTGGACTTAGGGTAATTTTTCTGGAATTTATTGGGCCCCTGACCTATTTTTGAACACCTAAAAACTGTTTTTATTTATTTTATTTATTATTATTATTTATTTATTTAAATAATTAAAAACCTAATCCCAAACCCAGAGCCCGGTCCGGCCCATTGGGCCCAAACCCGGCCCAGCCCGTTACCCTAGCGGGTCGGATCGGATCCGCCCGACCCGACCCGACCCGGCTTCCCCTCTCCCTGACCACGTCCCCCTCCTCCCCGAGTCTTCCCGCGGAGCCGCCGCCTCCGGCCCGCTCCGCCCGCACCTCACCCCACGACCACCCCCTCTCTCCGCCTTCTCCGCCACCCCTCCGCCTCTCTCGGCCCCCCCAGCCTCCTCCCCAGCCCTATAAAACCCTCTCCGGTCTTCCCCTCCACCGCCGAAGCCCCCACTCGCCACCGCCGCCCTGAGCCGCCTCGCCTCCACCGCTGCAGCCTCCGCCGCCTCCTTCTTCTCCTCCCTCCTCCTCTCCTCGTCGACGAGGCCGCAGCCACAGCAGCAGCGGCCACAGCAGTAACCGGCCGGCCGCCCAGCACCGCCTCCCAGCCGCGCCGCCTCCGCCGCGTGCCCCCAGCCCCCTCCTCAGCTGCCCCGGCAAGCCGCTCCCCTCCCCAGCACCGCCTCAGCGCTGCCCCGAGCCGTCGGAGTCGGCTGAATCCCCAAACCCTAATTCCCAAATTCCCCCCCCCCCCGTGTCCGACACAGGACACGTGTCCTGTGTCGTGTCGGACACAATTCGACCCCGATTTTCGGGTCCCGTTCAGGTGCGTGTATTTTCTTGCTCGTAGCTCTGTTTTCGATTCCGTAAATTGCGTTGCGAAGCCTGTATGACCCTCTCGGTGCCCGGACAAACCGTTCGGGGCATCGCGTCCTGTGGTGATCGCACACCGCGATCCAAAAACAGGAAAAACAACACCCCGATTCACCCCGGAACTGGGTACGCCCCGCCAAACGGGACGACTTGGTCGCGCGCGGTCTTCACAGATACGTGCGCGTCGTCGATACGGACGTGTGGAATTTCGCAGAAGTCGATTCGGGTGTGCGTGCACACCGGAATCAACGCGTATTTGCAGGACACCGTCCCGTATCCGCCCTTTCTGGAATGCGTCCTAACTTTGTGTACACACGTCGGATTGAAACGAAACTTGCGCCATTGGACTCGTAGCGATACGCTGGTCCTGTGACCCAAGTTTGGTTCGATTCTGAGAACGTTGACGAAATCGCGTGTCGTGGGCCCCACAAGCTCCACTCGACGGACGATTTTGTGATCGGTTCATCGGAATCCAATTCTGGAAGTTCCGTTGGGTTCGTATCAGCGTTCCTGACCTGTTGACACCAAGTTTGGCGAATTTGGAGACCTTTGACCCTGATACGTTTTTCGGTGCAAAGCGGGCCCACATGTGGACCCCGTTTTGACCCGAAATTGCCGTTTTTGTCCTTGTCTCCAAATTGGACTCAAGGACAGGCGATTCTAGCTGATTGATATTTTCTGGATCTGATGGTGATGTTTGTTTCAGCATCCGGAGACGTTCCTGGAGATTTCACAAATACCAGAACTACAGTTGGAGCCAGAACCACAAGCAAGTGTACCTCGCCAAAACTTGCAGTCTTTGCTAAATATTCCTTGGCTTAGTTATACATCAGAGGACAAGTATACCTTGCCAACTTTACAGTTCTTGTTGCATATTCTCTTGCTTTATTTTGCTGTGCATGCTTAACCTAGGACCGTGTGACGTACTTAGCGTCCGATTATCAGTTGGGTGCCAACACCGTACGCGGTGTTGGGTATGGTCATCTAGAGATGGATATTCGTGACACTTTATTTTCCTGTACTTGTCTTATCAAGTACCATACGACCCAGGACACCTGACACTATTCATGGACAGGATCTTTCTGAGATATTCGTGGTGATTCTGTATAGGATACAGGACTTGACATTGACATTATGTTCCTAGATACTATATGACTTGTTGCATTAGATATGATCTTACGTGACATGGACATGGGACCACATGGACATGAGACGTATGATTACATTGGGTAGGGAGAGACACACCTGCTACAGGTTGATTTTATATATTATGCCGGCGTCTTAGTCTCACTACGAGATAGACAACCACATGATATCACTGCTACCGGCTCCCCGACACAGAGCTTGTAGTGGTTTCAGCCTGAGTTCTTGTGCTGCTCTCATCTTGCATATCACTTAGCTGGTTACTTAGTATATCCCTATTGTTCCATTTATTGCTGGAGAGACACACAGGCTACAGGTTGACTATATTATGCCGGCGTCTTAGTCTCACTACAAGATAGACAACTACATGATATCGCTGCTACCGGCTCCCCTACTCAGAGCTTGTAGTAGTCTCAGCCTGAGTACTGATGATGTTCTCACATGCATTTCACATAGATGGTTACATAAATACCCTGTTTATTCATTGACTATTTCACTGCATTATTATGGCTTGTATTTTCTGTACCTTGCTGTCCCCCGAGGACCTGGATCCGGATTATGTCCCTAGGTATAGCCGAAGAGATCCATCCAGAGATATACCGTACAGGAGCACTTCCAGGAGCTGTACCAGAACCTGAGGACGAGATCGTGCCAGAGGACTTCTCCTGAGCATTGGCTGTTTATAGTCAGTTATTCCTGTTTCTATTTCCAGTTCCTTTATTCCTGTCTTTTTGCATTGATGTATCAGACATATTCTCGGATTGTTCCCCGAGACATTTTATTGAGATATGCTAGTTTACATTTATCTGCATTATTCTGGCATTAAATCTGTGATTATCTGTTGTGGATGAGATTAGTATAGACTATGACCTGTAACACTTGATATATTTATTGTTAGACTACAGCTTAAGCATGCCCCGATGGATCCATTAGATTGGGTTGTCCATCGGTGCGTGCTGCTGGCCATTGCCGCGCATCCAGTCTTTCGGTATTTTGGGACTGGGGCGTGATAGTTTTTCCTCAAACAATAGGTCGATTTGTATGTTTTCGACAAGAGTAACACAATTCGTGTAGAGAAAATTTTCATCTGAAGTAAGACGTACATGTTACAGAAAAATATAAAATATAAAACTTTAAAGTATCATAACTCTTGACTGTGAGATCGAAACAAGGTTCAGTTTGTGCCAAAATGATCGTATTAAAAAGTACTTGGGGATAAACTTTTCACCGTTTGACGGACTTTTCAAATTTTTAGAATCGCAAAAAAAATGATGTTTCGACCTCTAAAATTTACTTTTGATAATTTTATATTTTATTTTTTTACAGAAAATTTACTGTACCGATAATAAATTTATATTAATTAAATATAATGATAGAAATTTGAAAATTTTATAAATTCTGATACATATCAAAATTTTGGAGAACTTGATTTTCGTCAACTGAGTTAGCAAAAATTTGGGAGCCCCCGACGTTACCACCTATTCGCATATCTTGACAACTCCATCATCACTGATGCCATCTCAGGCGTCGGCCGGTGCGAGCACTACTCAGTGGAATAGTGCGAGCACATACTTATAAAATAAACCTACAAAAACAAAAAAATAAAAAACAAAAAAATCACAAAGAAAAAATAACACAAATAAAATCCAAAAAAACCAAACAAAACCAAACAAACCCCTAAACAAAAATCCAAAAAAAAAAACCCAAAAAAAAACAAAGACCCAATTTTCGCCAACCGAGTTGTCAAAATTTTGGGAATCCAAATTTTCGCCAACTCAGTTAGCAAAAATATGTTTTTTGGATTTTTTTTTTTGCCACGTCGGATTTATGTTCGAATTTTCGCCAACTGGGTTAGCGAAAATCAAATTCTCCGAATTTTTGCTAACCCAACTGGCGATTTCTATCATAATTTTAAAATTTGCCAAACTTCTATTATTGTATTTAATTAATATAAATTTACTATCGGTACAGTAAATTTTCTGATATATATATCTATATGAAAAAAAGGGATATGAGACATAGGCTCATATTTCTACATGAGCCAAATGATATATATATATATATATATATATATATATATATATATATATATATACGGATCAAGAGTCTCGCTTATAAAGCCTCCAAAAAATTCCGTCATCGTGGTCCGTTTGATGGTGCTTTAAGTCATCTAATCTTGACTGTTGATCAAAACAGCCTCCAAAAAATTTCGTCATCGTGGTCCGTTGTATGGTGCTTTAAGTCATTTAATCTTAACTGTTGATCAAAACAACGGTCAAGATTAGATAACTTAAAGATGATCAACGGTTAGAAATGACCGAACTTTTTGGGGGCTTTATAAGCGGGACTCTTTATCCGGATCCTATATATATAAGAAGGATCCAAACCCCCAATTTTTGTATTCCCAATCATCCTCTCTTTCAGAGCCGTCGGATCTTGTTTAAGTTATCTAATCTTAACCGTTCATTTTTCAATAGTTAAGATTAAATTACTTAAACAAGATCCAATGGTTGTTATTATAGGGATGCTTGGGATGCAAAAATAGAAGATGTGGATCCCTCAGTCACACACACACACACACACACACACACACACACACACATATATATATATATATATATATATATATATATTGCTCTAGAACCATTCGGTTGGTTTTATATAATAAAACCACCCTAACATACATATGTTGTATTGAGATTGAGTGGTTGAAATTAAAAAGTGGTGAGACCTACACATTTTAATCTCAACCACTCAATCTCAATCCAACCCACCATACACCGGATGGTTCCATAATATGAAACCACCCGGATGGTTTTAGAGCATTTTTGGATTAATTTTTTTTTTCTCTAAAACCAACTTCTTTCTCATCATTCGTAACCCACTCTTTTCTTCCACCAAACCTACATAATAAACTTAAAATCATTTAAATACTAAATTTAAAAGAAAAAAGTTAAATTGTTTAACCTTATTTTAATTAAAATATATTTAAATATTTTAAATAAGTACATGGTATTATCTGACTCACATATCCAAAACTATAAAAATATATCTATAACAAATTCTAATTAAAATATATTTAAATTATATTTTAAAATATTTTAAATTATATTTTAAAATATTTTAAATTGTTATATATATTTTTAATAAATTTGTTTTATAACGTACGTGAAAATAATTAGTATATATATATATATATATATATATATATATATAATACAAAAATGCTCAAAAATATGTCTGTTGGCTCTATATTATGAACCAACCTATGTTACGGACTTATCTTTTAAGTAGATACTCTTACTTTTTAATCTCAATCTTGCAATTTAAATCTATAAAATGCAAATCTATCATGATAACCATGTTAGAAATATTTGTCGTTTTCTTATTGAAAAATTTGTGAAAAAATAAAATTAGACTGATGTTACCGGCCTCTGGGGAAGTCGTGCACGAAGCACTGCCCTAAGAGTTGATTCGGGATCTGTGTACAAACGTTCTCGAAGCTTCTAGTGGTAAAACTCCCGCACTACCGGTATCTCGTCGCCGCACACAACTTGGAGAGAATGACCAGGACTTAGCTCTGCCCAGAGCTTGGAGATGAGCCAAATGACGACGAAGAATGGAGTGAAAATTGTGTTGGCAGCAATTTTTGGAGAGAAAGAATTCTGATCAAGGAAAAATCACTCATATATAATACACCATACAATATGTAACGGTCTGAATTAATTCAGCCGTTACACAAGAGAAGGAGAGAATGAACCTGGACACAAAATATATTAACGGTTCAAAAATAATTAGTAACAGACAAAATTAATTTTTCAACATTTAGAAAATTAAAAAAATTTTAGGGTCCCAGCTCGAACCCGAAGAGAAAATCGAATCGGCATTCGGCGCCCGCAGATGTGTACCTGTACCCGTTACGCGTATCGACCCGGGCGTCGGCGGCGACGCGCACGTGTGGCTCAAGGGGGTCCCCATACAACAACTTAAGAGAGCAAAGAAGATAAACTAATATATGTACACAAGAAAGCTTTGGCCCATCCGATGTGGGACTAAAGAAAGGAAAGAGCTTGAGCTTTTGCTAAAGTAAAGCCAACAGACCACTATACCATAAATTTTTTGTGTTAAGAATGACCAATGATACGTACTAATTCTATTTTAAATAGAATCATGTTGGTATCCGTTTTATAACCATTGATGGTCGTCCAATTTGTCATAGGTCAGGACCGTTCGTCCTGTCTGGTCCGGTTCTTTTTATTCTACAATCTTACAAAATTTGTAGGATCTATATTTTCTTTAATATATTGATGCTAAATTACTTGTTTCATGTTTTGGAGGACCGAGTCTACTGTTTAGGTCTCTCCTACGATTCGGGTCCAACCCATGCAGCTGAAGAACCCTAACCCTTGCACTTGAAGAACCCTACCAAAACCTTGACTAATCAATCACCGTTTGAAGAAAAGTGAGAGAAACAATGTCAGCTCCTTCCCTCCTCCTCATCCGATCTAGGGTTTCACTCCGCTCCATTTCTTTAGCACTCAAACCCACCAAGAAATCCATCCAATCCGAGCTCTCTCCTTGCATCTCCAATTCCCGACCGCAGATCTCTTCTTCTTCTTCGGAGAGGCGCATCTCGCTCATCGCCAGGTTCGATTTCTTTTGAAAGGAATTTTTTTTTTTTTTTTTTTTTTGTTCAGTTATCAATGGTTTCTCGAAGTGGATTTTGTTGTTGGTGTCCAGATTACCAACGGACTCGAGCTGCTTAGTGTCGATGCTGCCTCTCCACAGCGCCATCGCCGCCGCCCGGCTCAACTCGGTACTGTCGGCGGAGTCCCAGAGCTGGGGTCTGGTCCCTCAGGGTACCTACTGTTCCTTCTTTTTTCAGTATTCAATTTGCGCTTGTGATCGATCTAGAGTTTCGTAGAGTTAAAATTTATATTAATGACTATAACTCAATTCACGCACCGGCATGATATATATATATATATATATATATATATATATATAAAGTCCGCTTAATATGCGTTCTGAAGAGATTTGCAAAAACAAAAAACACTAGAGATGTGGTGAGACGACGGTGGGGGGTTGTTAAATATTTGATACAATTCCAAAAGGTTTCACAAACTTACATTTCCAAATGGAAGACTATAAGAATTTGGGTTTATTATGTTCATGTTTATATACATGTGTTTTGGTTATATGGGTATTACAAATAGGAATTCTTTCTATATATATACGATTGACTTTGAAGTTTGTACCTTTTCATTTTTTAAGTAGTAGTCTCGGGAATCAGATGAAAATAATGTATATTCTTATTTCCGTCTAGAAACTATCAGAGGATCATTTTTCATGGGAAAACAAATTTTTTTTTTCTTTCTTGTGGTTAGTACAGTGGTAAGAGTTCTGCACTAGAATATAGTTTCTCAATATCTTCAAAAGTCTCCAAGAAGTTGGGCATTTTATTTTTGTTGGAATGCTGAAAAATTGAGAGTCAACATTTTACACAATTTTCTCGAGAAGCCAATGGTGATGCAGATTCCCCTAGTGTCTTAATTGGATGAAATCCATCCTTTTGATCATATTATATGTTGGTCCCGAGACGGATCAAAGATGGTAGAACGCGGGCCATAGCAGAGCTGCTAGCGAGACTCGAATGTCTGCTTCTACTGGAACCCAAGTTGTCGTCGAGATCAGAGATTCAAACAAGAGTTCCTCATCTGATATTACTCGATTCCAACGAAGCACGAACCAAGAACATGTTACAAACTGTCTCCGAAGAAAATGAAGATTACAATAAGTAACAAGTAAAACGTTCTTCTCTTTACGTTTCCAGACGCTACAATGAGAAAGAACGAAGCAAAGGAAAAACTGAAGAGAAGCTCCTTGCTGGGGTGGTCAAAACCACCGTTCCTCAAAGCAAGATTAGCCGTACAGACGATCTGCCCTCAGGAACCAACAACTTCACGAAAGAACTTCTGGAACGTTCAAAGTCACATTCGAAAACACTCAGAAACATTATGTGAGAGGGAGACACTCTAGGCTGCATATGATCTGGTGTTCTCTGTTTTCCATCTGTGTTCTCTCTCTTCAAATGAAAGATGAGGTCCTCTATAAATAGAAGAAAACATCACCTATACGGCCTGAGGAAACTCCAAGCCGCATAAGCGCTGACTGACCAGATCCCCCAAATTCGGGTGTCAGAGCCGTCTGCGCCACAAGTCACGTTGCACTGCACGAGGCAGACAGCGCCGTCAAACGCCGAAAGCAGTCTCTTGTGCCGCCTGACACACTGTACTGCACGAGGCAGACAGCGCCGCCAAACGCCGAAAGCAGGTCATGTCCCCTCTACGTCAGACTCTCCACAGGCCGCATGGGCACCGAGCTGCATGCTCACTTGGCCGCATGGGCACCTGACCGTATGGCCCCTGGCCGCATGGGTACCTGACCGCATCGTCCCTGGCCGCATGCGCTCCAGGCCACACGCGCTCCAGGCCGCATGGCTCCATGAAATATGCGCCCAAGCAAGCAACCGTGCATGTAACTCGCGCATAAAAAGAGCGCACGAGCGCCATGCGATGATGCTGACGTGCTAAGTGCAAAGTGCAAAGTGCGCCAACAAAATGCCACTTTGCGCCCTTGAGCACGAGCCCGAGTCCGTGTCCGTGTTCGAGTCGAGCTTAGCTCCTATGGAAAACTTCCCAAAGGTGGTGACAAAACAAAGATTGTCATAATGGAGTTCAAACTTAAACCCTCTAGGAAAAGTCAACCCACATGGGTCTCCACCCCATGTGCATATACCAATACTAAGCATAGCTATATATTGAGATATACACATTGATGGTTTTTCAATGTAGGACTAAAACTCCCAAAGTCAAGTGAAAAACACCAACAATCCTCCACATATATCACAATATATGGTTGAGCGTTCCTCACAGTGACTGCCATCATGCATTAGGATAGATATCGTCGACGACTTGAATATTCCAGCATGGGTCAAACAACAGTACGATACAAGAATGAACTAGGCCTTGAATTCTGCACCATAGCTGCTATTCTTCCCACTCACACAATGACCTCAGCTGTGCCATCCGGTCGCACGTTAAAGGCCCTGTGCTGACCTGGTCTCAGTGCATGTATTTTGGGCGTCTACAAGCTTTTCCTCAAGAGACGGCCTATATCTCTATCCATACACTTAGGTGAGTTCTTTCACTATAGAGAGTTTATTATCCGGCATGAAGTATTGCGCTTCTGTGCGGTGTTACGCCGCATGACATGGCCGCCCAAGGCCGAGAATCCCCCTCTTGTGGTGTCATACCACTGTAGCCTGAGGACACATGTCTCTTAGTAGTGCCGTTACTACACACAACATGGAGCCTTACGCTTCTGTGCGGTGCTACACCGCTGTGACATGGCTTAAAGCCAAGGTTCACTCCCTGTGTCACTGTAGCACGAGGTCACATGCAGTATTGTACTACCTCCTAGCATGAAGCCTTGCGCTTCCGTGCGATGCTATGCCGCTGTGACATGGCTCGAAGCTGAAGTTCACTCCCTCATGTGGTGTCACCCACTGTAGCATGAGGTCACAGGCCTCTTTGTAGTGCTGTACTACCACTCTCTATTTCCTTTCAGCATTAGGCTACCTGCCTATGTGCGGTGCTACTACCGCTGTGACATGGCCCGAAGCCGAGGTTCACTCTCTCGTGTGGTGTCATGCCACTGTAGCATGAGATACAAGTCCCTTATAGTGCTGAAACTACTCGTGCTTCCTGTAACGCACGCCGGACATTCACTCTGTCCGAGAACTCATTAAGGCGTCAAAGCCATCCTCTCACAAGAAATGTTCTGATCAAGAACAAATAGTAGACCACAGTGGTTCCGGGTACGTATCCTACAATGTCCCTGAGGATTACCCACTGTACCTGATATTCTCCTGGTCAATGGTCCTCCCTTGAACCAATAGCTAGATGCATGGTAGATTTCTCTTTGAACCAATAGCATAAAACTAAATAGTAGGATTGCAGATACGTAATACCAGAGGTCCTTCAAGCCCATATCTGCTGTGTCCTTGACTATGTGCGGTGTTACTGCCGCTGTGACATGGCCTGCAGCCGATGCTTTACCCTGTCGATGTACCTCATAGTGGTGTCACCCCAAGTAACATGGAGTACTACGCTCCTTTATAGTGCTTGACTCTGACTTTATGCGGAGTTACTGCCGCTGTGACATGGCCCGAAGCTGAGATTTTACCCTGTCGAGGTACCTCATGGTGGTGTTACCCCATGGTAGTATGGAGTACTTCGCTCCTCTATAGTGCTTACGATCAGCTGGCACTTGAGGCCTATTATTAACGGATCCGCCAGGATCACCTTGCTCCGAACGTTAACCACTGTAATGATCCACGCTAGCTGCGCTCATTCAGTGTTCTGTACTGGCCTGTTATGAACGGATCTGCCAGAATCACCTAGCTTCAAATGTTAACCACTGTAATGATCCACGCTAGCTGTGCTCATTCAGTGTTCTGCGTTTTATCCACACAGTTCTTTTCAGATCTTTGAAGAGATGAATAGATACCACTACTGCAGCTTCCTGGTTTTCACAGTATGTCGGTATCACCCAAATTTGTGTACTAACCATAGGAAGATCATCTGAGAGCTTCCAGAGCCATTCTGCTTAATATGCTGCATGTGATAGTGCATAGAATTCTGAGAGTAAAGACTGCTTCTTCGATTTCTACGATCTAGCAGCACCACATCATGGAGAAGTTACGTCCTCCAGTGGATCTTTCACTCTTCTTTCCTGAGCACCAACTGGCATCACTGAAGTCTTCCATCATTTCTGGACCACTGCTGTAGTGCAGGATATACCACTGAGTCCACTTGAGAATTCTGATGACTCTCTTCACAGCTTCCAGTGTTCAACAATACACATACTGCTCGTGAACTGACTCAGCATCCCGACAACGAGAGCTATATCAGGCCTGGTGGTACTCGCAGCTTGAATCATTCACCTGATGATGCTTGAGTACACCAACTGTCTGATGCTCCCCTTGGATTAGGCTTCATCTCCATGTCACACCTGAGGAGTATCGTCCCTGATACCCAAAATGTGTGATCAGCTCTTCATGCACAACGCTTGTGATTGAGCAAGCCCCCCGGGCATTCGGATTATCTTGTATCCTTAAGGATGATATCCGTAATTCCATGTCCTTAGTCTGGACAAATGGACATCTTTGTTCTAGTGATACTTCTATATCCACAGTTGGGATTAGCTAGTCGTTCACATAGATACAAAAGATGACTCCTTTTTTTATCAGCGAATTTTGTGTATACACACGTCTGTTTCGCTGATCCTGCGACAACTTTGACTAGATGACTTGTCAAACTTCTGCTATCACATCTTGGAATTTGTTTCAGGCCGTATTTGAGATATCGCCAACCCGCAGGCAGTCTTCAAACCTGAATGACAATAATTCTGTCTGTTGTCTGTGAATCTCTCATGACTGTCTTCCTTCATCTGATAAATAATCAGCTTATGAATAGCAGTTCCGGCAATCATCATCCTGATATATGACACCCTCAACGAGGTGCCTAAGAACTCAATCCCCTGCTATCTGAGAAAACCCCTATGCTACAAGCCTATTCTTGAACTCAACTGTTCTGGCTGCTTCCATTTTCTTCTACTGAAGATATATATAAGCATATGATAGGTTTAGCTCATTCAGGCATATTGATCAACATCCAAGTGTTGTTATGGGGTCAATGTCTTCATGGACTGCCTCCTCCCAGCAGATCGAGTTCCTGGTCTTTATCACCTTATCATTGGTAAGTGGTACGACTTTCATATGATAGGTGATAAGATCATCTTTGGTCCTTCGACCTCCTGACTCTTCTAGCTGACTGCTCTTCGAGTTTTGGTTCAAATGTTGTCTTTTAAAAGACAACTTCTTCCTGGACTACATCTTCTTCTACATAAGTGCCAACAACTCTGGCTGATACGGTCCTCCGGAAAACCCCCACAATCGAATGATATTCATGTGGATCTGACTTTGAGCCAGAGTTACATTAGTAGTGACGAACGATACTAAGGACCTGACCGTAAGTGCAACCTTCTCCCACAGACAATCTGGAAGACCCTTTGTACAACAATATAGAAATCTTTGCACCTTCAAATGACAAGAAGAGTACGAAAATGTCGTTCCATAGTCAAATCCATGTTCTAAGCTGAACGATGCGAATCCAAAGAACGATGCATGTTCCATAGTCAATTCCATGTTCTAAGCTGAACGATGCGAATCCAAAGAACGATGCATGTTCCATAGTCAATTCCATGTTCCAAGCTGAACGATGCGAATCCAAAGAATGATGCTCTTTGTAAAAGAAAACTTCTGTGTTTATTGAGTTGTAGACCGATATGACGCTCAGCTCCAAACTTGAAGTCTATGAGGTTCTCGAACGCTACATCCTTCGATTATGAAAAGATACACGAACGTGTTTTTCGAGAAATCGTCAAAGAAGTGATAAATTTCACCCCGGCCCTTTGTGGAGAGTAGAAGTCACAGATATCTGAGCGCACCAGCTCCATAGGATCTATACTTATAGTCATCCGTCTAAACGGCTTCCTGACTACCTATGTCTGAACATAGCCATCACGTGTCTCCACCTCCTTACCCCCACATCTTGGAGATATCCCTAAACTTAGACATCTTTGAAAATGACATGTCTTAGTCAGATGTGACACAACTCAATAGGAGCAATCTCTTCCTCAAGCCGGAAGTCCAGAATCATAATCCTGATCCCTAGATCTTCTGCTTGACACTTGTTCGCCATAGAGACCTCCTTCTTAGATAGTGCTCTTCCTTGGTGAACAACTCTTTCATAGAGCATGCGTGGCCGAATGCACCAGTGTCCATCCACCAGTCAGTAGCCACGCTTGATAACTCAACCTGCGCAACCATAGCAACCAAGTTAAGTAATCAAAGGAACTAAGTTTTAGCTATTCCATGCTATATTGGTTCCAATTGGTTCTGCTTTTAAGCTCCAATTCTAGCCATGCGTCAAGTCCTGCCAGAGCAGTGACTTTCATGCGTCCTGCATGCGAATAAGCCTCTATGCGTCAAGCATGCGTCAAGAGTCTTCCAGCTTCTAAGAGTCTTTTATGCGGCATGAGACTTCTATGCGACCATGTCTTGCCAACCGCCAAGAACTGTTATGCGCTAAGTCTCGTTATGCGCATACTCTGCAATCCTTGGTCAACTTGTAATCTTTCTTCCAACTGGAATGTGCGTCTTTCAAACGCTAACTCCTCCATTCTGGGAAATGGTAGGTTCTGACAACTCACATTCAACATTTGACAAATGACTCATTTCCTCATCCAAATGTTTGAAGTGTATCCCGTCAATTTTCTCAAGTTTGTGAAAATTTGTTGTCGAGAAGATTTGATCGGATGTTCTACATCTTTCTTCGAATTTTACTTTGAGATTGTTGGTCCCGAGACGGATCAAAGAAGGTAGAATGCGGGCCATAGTAGAGCTGCTGGCGAGACCTGAAGGTCCGCTCTCTACTGGAGCCCAAGTTGTCGTCGAGATCAGAGATTCACACAAGTGTTCCTCATCTGATATTACTCGATTCCAACGAAGCACGAACCAAGAACAAATTACAAACTGGCTCTGAAGAAAATGAAGATTACAACAAGCAACAAGTAAAACATTATTCTCTTTACGTTCGCAGACGCTACGATGAGAAAGAACGAAGCAAATAAAAAACTGAAGAGAAGCCCCTTGCTGGGGTGGTCAAAACCACCGTTGCTCAAAGCAAGATTCGCCGTACAGAAGATCTGTCCCAGGAACCAGCAAGTTCACCAAAGAACTTCTGGAATGCTCAAAGTCACCATCGAAAACACTCGGAAACAACATGTGAGAGGGAGACACTCTGGACCGCATATGATCTGGTATTCTCGGTTTTCCATCTGTGTTCTCTCTCTTCAAATGAAAGAGGAGGTCCTCTATAAATAGAAGAAAATAGCACCTATGCGGACTGAGGAAACTCCAGGCCGCATAAGCGCTGACTGACCAGATCCCCCAAATCCGGATGTCAGAGCTGTCGGTGCCGCAAGTCACTTTGCACTGCACGAGGCAGACATCGCCGCCAAACGTCGAAAGCAGCCGCTCGTGCCGCCTGACACGCTGTACTGCACGAGGCAGACAACGCCGCCAAACGCCGAAAGCAGGCCCTGTCCCCTCCACGTCACTCTCCACATGCGCATGGGCACCTGGCCGCATGCGCACCTGGCCGCATGGGCACCTGACCGCATGGTCCTGGCCGCATACGCTCCAGGCCACATGCGCTCCAGGCCGCATGGCTCCACGAAACATGCGTCCGAGCAAGCAACCGTGCATGTAACTCGCGCATAAAAGGAGCGCACGAGCGCCATGCAACGGCCCCTGGCCGTATGGACACCTGACTGCATGCGCTCCACGAAGCATGCATCCGAGCAAGCAACCGTGCATGTAACTCGCGCATAAAAGGAGCGCACGAGCGCCAAGCGACGATGCTGACGTGCTAAGTGCAAAGTGCGCCAACAAAGCGCCATTTTGCGCCCTTGAGCACGAGTCCGAGTCGTTAAGCTCCTGCGGGACTTAGCTCCTAAGGAAAACTTTCCAAAGGTGGTGACAAAACAAAGATTGTCATAATGGAGTTCACACTTAAACCCTCTAGGAAAAGTCAATCCACATGGGCCTCCACCCCATGTGCATATACCAATACAAAGCATAGCTATATATTGAGATATACACATTGGTGGTTTTCCAATGTGGGACTAAAACTCCCAAAGCCAAGTGGAAAACACCAACATTATATACAAAAGGAGTGTCACCTGCTGTGTAGTTGTTTTGAAAGGGGGGGGGGATGGGAACTAGCCAATTTTTCTATTTTTTCATTATACAAATAACTAAAGGAAGAAGGTGAGTGAAATAAGAAAAATCTCATTAACCTATGGAAGCTACTTGTAAAACCATTTGCTTTCTCAGTAGTTATCCCATGGATGGTTAGCACCATAAGACCCCATAAATATCTCAGAAGTTCTTAACTTTGAAAACCTTAAATACTAATCAGTGATATCAAATAAGTGTTTGTCAAACAGAAGAAAGTGTAGATTCCTTTTCTCCCAAATAGAAAACTTAGTTACTATAGCTACAAAATTAAAGTGAATAAATATGCCAATTAGCAATGATCATATAAAAGACTATATGATAATTAAATTATTAGAATCTCTTCAAAATTTTACCCTTTATTAATTTTAAAATTCTTCCTACAACAGCCTCCTTGTAACTACAATTTATAACACAGTTGATGTAGGCATGTAGCTCATTTTGTCTTTGAACTTGCACTTGTGTTGTTGCTATTTAGGATCCACAATGACCTGAGTCGAGGCCATTGATTAAGATATTAATTACTGAGTGTTACATTTAGCTTAACCAGTGGGCCGAGCGCGAAATAAAGTGTTGATTGGCACTACAACTTAAGCCTCGTTTGGTTCGTAGAAAGGAATGAAAAGGAAATCAATTCTTTGGTCTTTCCTTTCCTGGAAAATTGTAATTTCCACCAATTTTTCTTTGCAGTGTTTGGAAAAGCCAAGGAAATTGGAAGAAAAACTGAATTCTTAGAGGTGGGAAAGTAAGGGGTCCGTTTGGATATGCTTTCTGAATTTTTTTTTCCTGAAAGTAAGTTATAAAGTTGTTTTTCTGAGTATAGACATTCTGAGTTTGCGTTTGGTTGCATTCATCTGGAAAATGATTTTCAGAACTAAAAGTTAAAAAATTTTGTTTGGTAAAATTTTTTAGAAAATAATTTTCATCTGAAATTTTTGTGTCATGTGTCCCTCTGCTGTATGTGTCTGTTTCCCTCTACTGAATCTATGTCATGTGCCCCTCTACTGACCGTGTCCCAAAACCCTAACCCTAAGTCGACGCTGCTGGTCGTCGTCCCCGTCGAGGGTCGTCGAAGCAGTCGCTGGAGGAGTCGAAGCCGAAGGCCGACGCTATCGAATCAACCGCCATGGCAAAGTCCGACGCCGGAGGAGGCACTGGAGGACTCGAAGCAGCCACTAGGGTCGTCAAACGCTGCTGTCACGTCGTCGAAGCCAAGGCTGCGTCGATGACGCCGCTCGGACCGTCGAGCACCGCTGCCTCGAGGACGAGGCGGTCGACTTCTGCGAGTCGTCGCCCCCGTCAAGGGTCGTCGTTGACAGCCAGCCTTCGAGGACGAGGCGATCGACTACTGCGGGTTGTCATTCCCGTCGAGGGTTGTCGTTTCCGTCGAGGGTCGTCGACAGCCGGCCTCGAGCTCCTAGGCGATCCAACGCCAGTATCCTCGAGCTGTCCTCGTCATCGTCGTGGGAGACGGAGCAAACCCCAAAATTTTCTTCTGGAGGAGAGAGAAAAAGTCAGAGAGAAAGTTGGGGGGTGTTGGTGGGGGTGGGGCCCGCCTTCGCTCAGAATTTTGTTTTCTGAAGGTATGGTTTTTTCTACTCTCAGAAAACGAAGGTATAACTTAGGTTTTGGAGCAAACTTTCTGAAAGCTAAGCTCTGAGCGGAGGCAGCCAAACAATATTTTGTCTACTTTTTAAGTTATAACACAGAAAGCTGAATTATAACTTGCAACCAAACTGGCCCTAAATCCTTGGGTGGATGGGGGGGACCATTTGCTCCCCTATTTTCCCTTCCTTTGGGAATCATTTTTCTTTCCTCATTTCCATTTGCATCCAAACACAGGAAATGAATGACTTTCTTCCGCAAACCAAACGTGGCCTTAGTATTTGAAGCTTTTTCATGTGAATAGACATGGATAATGTCATGCCCCGGCTCAGAGGCCTTCCAGGACATGACTCGTGCATGGACCACATATGCACATCACTTGATCAAACTTTGCAAAATGGTTAACTCGGAAGTACACGCGAGACCCATCTCAACCGTTTCTATATACTGGTTTATGTCTTC
This sequence comes from Iris macrosiphon, assembly GCA_036927795.1. NCBI lineage: Eukaryota > Viridiplantae > Streptophyta > Magnoliopsida > Asparagales > Iridaceae > Iris > Iris macrosiphon. The sequence goes on along the minus strand of JAYESA010000009.1, from coordinate 23,998,374 downwards.
TGTGGCCCTGCCTTCATTGATCAAAATCTCTGGTAATCTTTCTCAGATTTCACTTTGAGGTCTCTTCCAATACCTCCTTGTTTTCCCTTCCTTCCCATGTTCCTTGTCCCTTTCTATCTTTTTCATTGATATCCATCATTCCAACTCTTCTGTATTATCCTTAAATAACAGATCTCATGAGAATTCTCCAGATGCACACCCGTTACCATTATTGCAGCATTTTTCATAGCCATAGCTAGCCATGCCTATATCATCAAGGTTCGCTACGAAAACATTTAAATTGCTAAGTGAGCGTGCTCATTTCAATCGTGTGCATAAAATTTCAGTCTAACAAGAATGTTGTAAGGAGTAATGTTACAAATGCTTGCAATTCAAACAAGAAAACTCAGAATATGGTGAGATGCAATATATTTGGTTTTATAATGTGAGATCAAAATTTTGGGGCAAGAATCAACACGGTCACATGGATGTCTGAAGATGTTTGCAACATCTGAAGATACATTAGGAGAAAAGACCTCACTCCTATCAAGAAATCTATTCAAATAAAGAATGGCCTGGAGTTGAGACAAAAAGACTATGCACAAGTTAGTATGCATATTACAATCACTAAGGGTGACCTTGTGGAGAGGCAGCTGAAAGGAGAACTTGATTACATGTTATGTACTACTAATTTCAAACAATGTTATTCAACAAGTTTTCACAATCTTACAGTCCATTATCTAGATCATATCATCCAATACATCCAGACTTTTTTGATCTGGATCAGACATGGGATCAAAAAATGCTATAATTTAATGATCCATAATATGATTTTACGATTTGAATGGTGGATGTTGTGACCATTGAATTCCAGGGTCCAATCTTATGTCTGCTGGTTGCATGCGGTAAGCTGTTCAAATGCCTGCGACTTGGTTTGTGATTGCTGCTGCCCTTTTACTTTTTAGAAAGTGGCAACAAAAGCAGCTTTTGATAGCAGTTTCCAACTGTGTTCAAAAGCTGCCCCAAAATTGAACGGGCTCTCCAAATTTATTTTTTGATAAGCAGCTGTTACCAAAACAATATTGGGATCGCTTTCAAAAAATAAGCAGAAGCAGCAACGATAAGTAATCCCAAATCCAGCCTACAATATATTCTTCCCAGGATTCTTCCCAGGCTACAATATATTAATTCCTGGGATTGGCTACATGAATCCTTTTCCTGCTTTTTGCTATGTTAGGGCGTTCCTTGCTTGCATGAACTTAAACTGCATTATAAAAAATGTTTCCTACCAGGATCAGCCAACTGTTTTTTTATTGTTTTTGGTTTCACAGCAAAATCCCCTTTTTCATAGCTGCCTTTGCTACAAATTTGCCAACTCAGACGTTTGACTCATGTCAACAGCCTATCATAAAACCTTGTCCTTCCTTTTTTGCTTTATATTAACCTTATTCTGATAGGAGAAGGCTTGGGTGGTGATGATGATTGATTTGCTAAAACAGATTGCTCAGTTTAAAAAGAATAAATGAATGCTATCCAGAGTAGTAAACAATGAAGTTTTTGAGGTGATTCATGTAGATATTTGGGGACATTAGGACATCTTGTTGAAAGCAAATAACAGAAGATTCTTCTAGAAGGAATGTATTTGAAAAGCTTATTCCATGCAGAATGTGCTGGATTAACTACGAGTTACCATGTGTATACAATCACGAGGGTAGCCATGTGGAGAAGCGGCTTATGTCTAGTAGCAAACTTGAATGTGTAGTAACGTAAAATGCAGGATAAGATATCCATATTACACAACATAAAATTGAGCTGCATAGAGAGCCACACAAACCCTTGCTAAACTAGTGCAAATGAGTGTAAGCATGTCAATCTGTGACCTAGTAAATAGATATTAGAAAAAGGTATAAGTTAATGACAAACAAGTGGAGATGATTTATCTATTTTAAAGAATCGGAGTGAGCTATTCTTGAAATGCTACAACAAACTCTTTATTTCGTCAGTAATCTAAAACTGATTATAGAGGATATTATGCTTGCCTACTTTAGAAATCAATAAGCTCCATCTGGGAAATGGTAGTGTCCATGTGCTGCTAGGTACTAGGATAATTGATTTTTATTCATATGATCTCATACAGATACCAAGTTGGGTGACCTTTTCTCCTGATATCTGATAGTCCATGTTTCATGTCTTGTAAGAACTTGGAATGCAAAAGTTATTATTACTAATAAACCATAATTCTTTATTGCAGGCATTTCAATGCCTTTATGACAGATTTGTTGGCTGATCGGTCACAAAATGGGTGATGGAGGCTCCATGCTTCGTACTTCCAGAACTTCTTAGGGAAACCTGAACATGGCTTTCTTCATTCACGGCAAAATGCAAGTGTAATACTTGAAATCTTGATTTTGTTAATTTGCTTGCTGTTTATTAGTGCTACAATTAATGCCCAATAGATTTACCTTCCAGAATCTGAATCTGATGATTTGGAAAGAGACGATCATTTCAAGTTTCATATCTCATGGCTTTTTTTTTTTTTTTTTTTTTTGGCTTAATTTGGATTGGGAGTCTGTCATATTTGGCTGGACATGTTGATCCCATAATATTGACGATTTTGTGTAGGTTGCCAGTCTTTGATATGAAAATGCGCACATAGTGGTTGGGTGCAGTAAGATGATGATCGCTCTTAATGATGTTGCTTATAATATGTTTTATACATCGTGGAATCGAAATATCAAGAATGAGTTGTGGGAGATTATGAAAGCTGATCATGGACTGCTCTACCAGAAAGATCCGTTAGGCATCTTATGCAAATTCTTGTTCAAATGACTACGCAACATTGAAATGTTAGTGTCTAGTATAAACAGTTGATGCAGTGAAATTTCACGAATCTTGTTAACATATGCTAGCCTATGCGTGGTGGATTATTGCTGCAACCAATGTCAGTATATGCGGGGTGGATCAGTAGTAACCAGAGAAATGAGCTGGTCTTTCTCAAAGAAACATGACATTCTAGCAGATAGGAGCAGATTTGTTGGCTTGCATTTGGTCCTTTTCTAATCCATAACTCTAGGTGTATCAGAAGTTGGGGGAAATCTGGATGGAAGTTCTCATTTCGGAGTCAAGAAAATTTGATGCTTCAAACGTTCTCTTCCAACCTAGAGATCATTCTACCATCAGTTTCTCATCTTAGTTGTGGTTTATATACTAGTTTTATATGACACAAGATATATTTATTGCACATAAACTAAGAGCACTTTGTCTTGAATAAAGCTATATATTTTGATATCTACTCTGCAATAAGGTCAGCTGATGCCATGGTGCCATTATGGCTGCAAAGCCTAAACCAGCAGGAACATTTTGATCTTCAGAATTGTTCAGCTCTTCAAACAAATACAGAAAGGCGAAGACATATGATCACTTTTAAATTTTGTAAATGAATATTCGAGGCAACAAAGGGTTGGTTGCTATATAGAACTTTACATGGTTATTTCTTGTAGGGAGACCCCATTTCTGGGACATGAATAGCTAGCGTTTATGACAATTAAAATGAAATGTGACTTTCTGGATCTTTTTCATCTAAGAAAAGAAACTTTTTGATAGTACACCTATCCTAGTCTCATTTTTCTTGATCAGCATGTAAAATAATAATAATAATAATAATAATAGTAATACAAAATAAACAAATTGGAAGAACAGTTCAGGAAAGAAGACTATTTTCCTCTTCCTAGTAACTATTTGAGCTGATGCTGAAACTAGTACACCTTGAGTTAAAAAAAGGCTGAAACTAGTACACCAAAAAATGGTGGTAAAGTAATCAAAATTGATGCATTTTGGTTGAGATTTCATTTGGGTCTTGATCAAATTGTATCCTTTGTGTTTAAGCTGTTGTTTTGAGTAGATTTATTAGCTTGATGGAAATTTGTGAGTTAGAAGACAAATTCGGTGGGAAAATAATGTCTTTTTTACTGAAATGTAAAATATTTACTACTGAATTAGCTCGGTAATATGATGTAGGTCGAACAAAACTTGTCACCACCACAATACTTTCAAAAAATCCAAGCTATTATATTTGATTACTTTAGCCGAGATCTCATTTGGTATTGATTTTATTTGATATTTTATGTTTACACAGTTTTTTCGCAATGGATTTATAAAGTTTTTTAATTGAAAATTTTGATTTTGATTTAAAGAGTGGGCATAGGATTTGAGATGGCTTGAGAAGCAAGGATGAAGATGGAGAAAATGGTCTTTATACCTGTTGAGAGTATTAATGGATTTTTAGTTCCACATTGAATAGAATAGTAGAGGGAGGGGTTAGCCTCTCATATATATATGTAGTTCCACCTCAATAATAAAAAAATCAAGTATTCTATTAAATTTCTATTTGGTATCAGAGCCACCTAATCCTAACCCTAGCCGCAATTCTCCACTAAACCCTAAACCTAACCCAACTTCACAGCCGTCCTCCCTCCAAACCCCGCCTCCTCCAACCCCCATTCTCCATACTGCCCCCACCCTTCCGCCGCCAGCACAGCCGCCACCCCACCGGCAACAGCCCTCCGCCGCCAGCAAAGCTGGTACCTCGCCCCCCCCCCCCCCCGGCCAGCAACCCCCCTTCTCCACGCTAGCCTCCGTCCCCTCTCCGTCGCTGCCAGCGCAAGCTTCCTCCTCTTTCTCGTCAGGCCATACGACCTCGGGTCGCAGTCATGCACGGGACATGAGCAACGGCTCTCAGGGATGCCGCTGCCGCTGAAGGAGGAATAATAGACGTGGAGAGGACGACGATCAAAGGTGTAGACGATAGCAACACCACCCCTGGAGAAGTCACGTCCTCCTGTGGATCTTTCACTCTTCTTTCCTGAGCACCAACTGGCATCACCGAAGCCTTCCTTCATATCTGAAAACTGTTGTAGCATAGGATATACTACTGAGTTCTCCTAAGAATTCTGACGACTCTCTTCACAGCTTTCACTGTTCAACACATATACTGCTTGTGAACTGACTCGGCATCCCTATAACAAAAGCTATGTCAGGCCTGGTGGTACACGCAGCTTGAATCATTCACCTGATGATACTCGAGTACACCAACTATCTGACGCTTTTTCTTGGATTTAGCTTCATATTCATGTCACACCTGAGGAGTATCGTCCCTGATACCCAAAGCGTGTGATCAATATTTTATGTTGAGAGCTTGTGACTAAGAAAGTCCACCTGGCATCCGGATTATCTTATATCCTGATAATGACATCCGCAATCCCATGTCCTGAGTTTGGACAAAAAGACATATTTCTTAGTAACACTTCTGTGTCCACAACTGGGACTAGCAACTCGTCTACATAGATATAAACGATGACTCCTCCATTATCAGCGAACTTCATGTACACACACTTGTCCGTCTCGCTGATCCTGTGATAACTTTGACTAGATGACTTGTCAAACTTCTGCTGCCACATCCTGAAAATTGCTTCAGGCCATATCAAGATATCACCAACTCGCAGACTGTCTTCAAACCTGAATGACAATAGTTATGACTGTTGTCCGTAAATCTCTCATGTCTGTCTTCATCCAAGACTTGCTGTCTTTCCATCATCTGATAAATAATCAGCTTATGAATAGCAGCTACAACAATCATCATCTTGATCTATGACACCCTCATCGAGGTGCCAAAGAACTCAATCCCCTATTGTCTGAGAAAACCCCTAGGCAGATAGCCTTATCTTGAACTCAACTGTTATGTCTTCTTTCATCTTCATCAACTTGAAGATATGATAAGCATCTAATTGGTTTAGCTCCTTCAGACAGATTGACCAACACCCAAGTGTGGTTGGAGGTTATTGAGTCATACTTATTATTTATAGCCTTCCTCCAGAAGACAGCATCTCTGGTCTTCATCACCTCATCATAGGTAAGCGGATCTGTTTCCACATGATAAGTGACAAAATCTTCTTCGAAGTCATTCACTCTCCTCACTCGCTTAGACACCGGCTCTGCGAGTTCTGGTTCGATCGTTGTCGTTGGGATGACAACTTCTTCTTGGACTACATCTTCGTTGGAAGGTTCAGCCCTGTGCACCCATACTATTTTTCAAAATATTCGCGATAACAATGTTTGTGTGCCTTATAAATTTATCTTCGATGAGTTATGCGTCGCAAAATTCAATGATATAATTTAATTCGATATCAAAAAATCTTCGAGCATTACTCTTCTCAGCATCACCCTAAAAGATTGTTTTCGTAGTCCTTGATTCCAGCTTCTGAATCTTTAATTCTGGAAGCTTCACAGACGCCAGACACCCCCACACTCGAATGACATTCAAGTTGGGTCTGACTCTGAACCAGAGTTCCTGAGGAGTGACATCGGAAGTTGCGTATGGCACTTTGTTCAGAATGAACGTAGCCGTCAGCACAGCTTCTCCCCAGAAGTAGTTTGGAAGACCCATAGTCAACAGTATTGAGTTCATCATCTCTGTCAACGTCATATTCTTCCTTTTGGACACCCCCACACTCGGATGACGTTCAAGTTGGGTCTGACTCTGAACTAGAGTTCCTGAGGAGTGACATCAGAAGTTGCGTATGGCACTCCGTTCAGAATGAACGTAGCCGTCATCACAACTTCTCCCCAGAAGTAGTTTAGAAGACCAGGAGTCAATAGTATTGAGTTCATCATCTCTGTCAACGTCTTGTTCTTCCTTTCAGCTAATACATTTGATTGAGAAGAATACGGAGCAGTTGTCACATTGATAATTCTATTTTCTTTGCAGAACGATGCGAATTCAATAGACACATACTCTAGGCCTAGATCACTTCTGAGTCTCTTGAGTTATTTTTTCATTTGAAGTTCAGCCTCAACACTGAACTTCTTGAACTTCTCGAATGCTTCATCTTTTAACTAGAGCAGATAAATGAACGCGTACTTCAAGTAGTCGTCGATGAAAGTAATAAAGTACTTCAATTTGGCCTTTGTGGAGAACTACTTGAAGTCACAGATATCTGGGTGAACCAACTCCCGAAGATCTGTACTTCGGTTTACCCGTTTGAACAATTTTCTTGTGATCTTTGTCTGCGCACAGACCTTACACTTCTCCACCTCCTTACCCCCACATTTGGAGATAAACCCTAGACTAGACATCTGGCAGTACGAAGTACATGTCTTAGTCTGGGATTCCACAACTCTTATAATGAGACTTCAGTCACAAGCAGAAGCTCGAACATCCATTTGAAACTTGTTTCAAAGTATGTCTCCTACCAAGATATCATCATCTGGCAAACATGGATGTTCACCCTCAAGTTTGCATCAGACTTCCTGAGATCAGGTCCTTGGTAATCACTGGTACATTGCTACACGCACTCCTTTGATTCTAACTTTTTGAAGTTCAAAACCATTGTCCCAATCCCTAGATCCTTTGCTTGATCCTTGCTTTCCATCAAGACCTTCACCACTGAAAGGTTCGACCTTAATCAACAACTCTTCCTAAAGCACATGTGGCTAGATGCACCAATTTCCATCCTCTGGTCAGCAACCACACCATAGGACTTAACCTATGCAAGCATAGCAACCAAGTTAAGTAATCAAAGAAACCATGTTTAGTTATACCTTGTTATATTGGTTTAGATTAGTTCTACTACCAAGTTCTAATTTCAGCCATGCGTCAAGTCCTGTATAGTGCAGTGACTTTCATGTGCATATGACACCATGCGCCAATCCATGCACATAAGCCACCATGCGCTAATCCATGCGCATAAGCCAGCATGCATCAATCTATGAGCATAACCATCATGCACCAATCCATGCGCATGCCTTTATGCGCGTCCTGCATGCGCAGAGACCATCATGCGCATTGAGATACTATGCGCCCAGCTCTGCCATGCGCCAAGACGCCAAGACTTCCAATGCGCTGCCATGCGCCAAGTCTTGTAAAGCACCAAGTCCTGTCATGCGCAAAGGTCTGCCCTTATGCGTATACTATGTATTCCTTGGTCATCTTGTAATCTTCCTTCCAACTGGAATGCACGTCCTTCAGTTGCTATCTCCTCCATCCTCGAAAATAGTAGGTACCGATAACTCACTTTCAATATTTGACAAATGACTCATTCCCTCATCCAAATGTTGGAAGTGAATTCCGTCAATCTTCTCAAGTTTGTGAAAACTTGTGTCCAGAAGACTTGAACGGATGTTTTCCATCTTTATTCGGATCTTACTTTGAGATTGTTAGTCCTGAGGCTTAACCAAAGATGAAAGAACGCGTGGTCGAGATCAGAGGTTCACACAAAAGTTCTCACTCTGATTATTCTCGATTTTTACGAAGAACTATATAAGAATTCTGATTACAACTTGCTTTCAAGATTACAAAAGAATCAGAATTAACCAAACTTCTCGTTCTTTCTTGCAATCTCAGTTGCAAACGGACAGAACAGAGTTATAATAAAATAAAAACTACCTTCGTTCTTCCTTGCAAAATGCAGTTACAATCAGACAGAATGAACCAAGAAGAAAAAAGAAAAGAAGACAAAATACTGGGGCGGTGAAGACCACTGTTGCTCAAAGCAAGATCCGTCCTCTATCGACGATCTGCTCTCAGGATCCAGCAAGTTCACAAGAGAACTTCTGGAACGCTCGTAGTCACCTCTTTGTGTGACTCGAATTGACTCCTTTGGACTCATCATTCTCAACTTTTTGGTCTGTCTCAAAAGGAGGCTAGAGGGCTCTTTTATAGGGAAGGATGGAAACCCATCCTCCTATTCTTTTTGACGTGGGACTAAAAAGCCAATATACAAAATTGATATCCTACAATCGCAGCCCAATGCATAGCCCGCTCATGCAACACGCGCATGCAACCCGAGCATAAAACCCGCTCACGAGCGCCTTGCGACGATGCAAAGTGCAAAGTGTACCAACAAAGCGCCACTTTGCACCCTTGAGCCCGAGTCCGAGTCGCCTATGGAAATAATTCCATGAGCATGACAAAAAGCATAAATGCTTTCATGAGTAGCTAATCTTTTTTCCTCCTAGGAAAATACCAGCACATGGCACCCATGTGCCCCAACACACCCCATGTGCACATCTCAACTCATACAAAGTATTATATTGAGATACCCACTTGGTGGTGTAGCCAACGTGGGACTATCTTTACTAGTCCAAAGACAAAAACACCAACACTCACCTCAAATCTTAGCCTAACTTGAGCAACAGAGTGGCACCAGAGAAGAGTTTTCCACCCTTCACATTTCGTTCTTGCATACTGGAAAGCAAGGTGGCAAAACAAGATCTCGAAGCCTTTCAGATCATAGAGAAGAAGACTCCAGATTCAATCCACAAAACTTTATGAACCCTTGGTGAAGAAAAACATCACAAGTTATAAAAAAAATTATTTTTTTGGGCTAATTAGAGTTTCGACCCTGGATTTTATACTTACTTACTGTTTAGGCCCTGACTTGTCCAATTAGAAAGTTTAGACCATAGATTTTTATTTGTCTTATTTTTTCCACTACGTCCTCCCTAGTCTGTATAGGAATGTTTCATTATCAAGCAGGAGATGGAGGGTATAATGAAAAATATGAAACAAAAAATAAAAATTCAGGATCTAAACTTTCTAATTGGACAAGTCAGAGCCTAAACTCTAAGCTGGTATAAAATTCAGGGTCTAAACTCTAATTAGCCCTTCTTTTTTAAAACTTAATAAAGCAACATAATTATAAGGTCTTCATAAAGAGGGGGGGGGGGGGGAGGGATGGGGATGAACATCAATAAGAAGGCTCCTGGATTCAAACCACGGGACTACTACTGCTCAATCTTTTGGTGGATTAGGTGGATAGTCGGAACTAGAAATTTCCAATTATCTTATACTTAAGACTGCTTGGTTTCTAAGAAACTGAGAAAAAGGATGGGAAGTGAAACTTGATCCTATGTAGATCCCTATCATGTTTATACAAGAAACACTTTCATTTTTTTTCCCTTTCGTTTCCTAAACTTGATGCTTCAAACCAAAAAAATACAACCTATAAACGACTTAAAAGGCACTCATGATCTGGGAATCTAGTTTTACTGCTTGTAGCTGGATTATTGCGCTGTGTAGTGGTTTACACAGAACCAATACATCTAAATATAGGATAATAAATGAGTGAATTTGTGGAAAGTCAGCTGAGCCCAAAATTTCAGAATATCCATTTTTTGTTGTTTGATCTGTGGTCAAATCAGGAAATGACCAACCTTCTTGTTTGCAACATATGTAGTCCCTCAGCCCCCTGAAACCTGGCGAATACCAACAGATCTTTGCAATGGCACTCGATTCTAATATGCAGATATTTTCTTTTAAAAATTCCGCAGCACATTACTGCTGAGTCACAAACTTCCACAATTCCAAGTTAATGATATTCTGAAGTCACATAACATGGCATGAGAGGGTGAACAGAAGGAACTTAAACGAAAAGCAAGTGATGAGCTTTAGTTAAGCCCCCACACAAATATACGCAGTCTTATGAGATATTTGATTCTGTAAACAACACTCAGAACATCCACCATGACAAAATTTAAACATATATCCGTCATAAGTAACTTCTATACAAGGAGTTTCCAGTTCTTTCATTCACCAGTAATGTAAATGAATCGAATTTACAGACTAGGTGGAAAGAACGGAAATATGTATAATAAAAACTATATTCAATACAAGCAAAAGTAAAGAAATGTAGTGCTAAAAGAAAAATAGGAGCTATTTGACCCCAACTCAACTAACAGTTGGTTTATTTTGCTTTGACTTGGCCATATTCACAAGATCACCAAACAGCAGATCATCAGGCTTGGATGGCCTGTTGAACTGCTGTGAATAAGTAGGAGGTCCTGCATTCATGTAGGTGCTGCCGTCTTGCCTCGAGAGCCCATATATTCCCTGAGATATCTCATTTGGTCCAGTATAAGAAGGGTATGGAGGCCTCTGATCATAGAGGTGAGCTTCCTGCTGCCGCTGCTGACCATATGCAGCATAACCTGCTGAGTGATCACCTTGCATTGGTTGATAGTATAAACCTGGTGACTGGCTGCTCTGCATTGGAGAGAGGTACATGCCTGGTTGTTGGTTGTTCGAGATTGGTGAAGCGTACATGGCCTGGTTGCCCTGCATCAGTCCAGGATGCATGCCTCCGAAATGGCTATTCTGCATCATTTGCGGATAAAGACCTCCTCCTGGGAAGCTACCATGCACCGGTAGAGTCTGGGTGCAGGTAGCTTCACTACTCTGGTCTACTTGAGTTTCCCATGGCGGTGGGGGAAGATCATGGTCATCTGCACCTGCTTAAAGGAGATCAGTTATGTGTTTGTACAATTTGTTCACATATAAGAGTCTAAAGACAACTATTAAGTGACAACTTGAGGTGGATTGTTATGGCTCATGCCTAACAAAGCAAACCCTATGAGCATCTTTACTCGCGGAATGAGTCTGGTAACAGGTTCGTAACAGGTAAACACCAAATAGGTTCAGAACCAACCTAATTTACTCACATGTTTAACATCTTAAACTCAGGTCTGGGTCTGGGAGCCAATCAGAATGAACTTCAGGTTGACATGAAGCACTTCATAAATAACAGCATTTTTTTCTCGTTACATAATGCAGAAAACTGAGAGTTAACTATGAGTTTTATTTTGAATAGAAAAATTGGAAAACATAAAACCATGAGATTTTACATGGTATTGCTTTCATGTTTGAACGTATTTCCTGTAAAAGTGCTGCAGTTCCTAGTAAATCTCTGGATGGTTACGATTTTCCATAGTAGATAACCAACAACCTTCAATTTTGGTATTGGCTATCATCGTTATCAAGGACAAACCTTACTCCGGAAATAAACATAAGCCATGCAATGTCTAAGCAGCTGTTACTTGAGAATTAACACATGTAAGACTATTCAAGATATGCCACACTCAAATACAACAATAGGACAAAACTAAAGATAAGAATAAATATACTAATAGCAAAATAGGATAGACTTACCATCAAGGGACTGCTCTTGTGGAGTCATGTCCAGAGAAACTTGAACATTAGGATTTGCATGGTTCAAATGGGCTCCTTCACTGCAAGATATGAGCTCATATTGGGGTACCCCTAATTAGAGATGCTTCCATTAGCATAAAGATTGTTCAGGTGTGAAGGATGTGTCTGTGCAGCTGAATTCACAGAAAATGAATCAAAAAATGTAGGAGTGTTGTTGATACCATTGCTCTGAGAAAACATGTCTGGAAGAGCTAACATGTTATGCTCGGTTGCATAGTTAGAAACTGGTTCACTGACGGGAACAAGGGCTAGAGGACCACAAGCTGCGGGAGTGTTGAAATCCTCGCCACAAAGGAGATCAATGTGAGGGCCACCTCCTGTTGGGGTTCCAGTAGCATTTGATGATGGAGGTGCGGGTAGCAGTAGCTGCTGAAGTGGATTCTGATTGCTCGTACTTGTGCTTGTATTGGAGCTACAGAAAACCAGTAAGTACCATCAATAGACAATGGGAACACTGCTGAAATCAAAATAAGAAGCCCTGTACTGAATTAAGACCTCATACCCAACGAATATCTCAGCAATAAATGTAGGACCAAGTCTAAGCTAGGATTAGTAGGACTTGGATACAACACAAAATTTCAGGTTTGAGAAATAAAATGATCATCAACTGTTAATGCCCTTCACTGTTATCTTAACTCTCATTCATAGGACATAACTGATAATCATGAGTTAATGTGCCAAAGCACTGTACAAAATACAAAAACTAAATTCTGGACAATGTTGATTTCTCTCTCTGGCATATAGTACCCCTTTACTTCAATCCCTATGGCAATAGAGACGACTTCCAATCCCTATGGCACATCTTTGAACTTACCAGTTCATATAAAATCTTTCCTAGGCTTCGAAAAATACAGGATCCTAAATTCTAAGGAAAGTTTGAGGCTGTCCACTGGTCGGTTGAGGTTCAACTTCTTCACCAGTAAGTGGGTTTCCAACCTGCCACCTTAGTATTTTAAGTTTTATGGCAATAGCCTCTTTCACACAGTTGCTTTTGTTACAAAAACCAAACCAATTGGTCAAGCTTAATTTAATGCATCACAGAAGGACCAAATTCGATAGGAAAAGCCTTGAATGAAGGTCATGATGACAGAATGGACTACCTTTGATCCTTATTGGTATCAGCAGGATCATCAATGTCTACAAGTGCCTGAAGAGTCTTTGTCTTCTCCTCACGAACGGGAACGCCTGCAACAATAGCATCATATTTGGCTACAACTTCTTGCAAGTCATCATTTAGAGCAAGCCCTTCACAAAGCAGATCCTCATCCCTAAAAACAAAAAAGAAAGAACACATCATAATTGTGCAGATAATAATAGGTGAGAATAAGGTTGTGCCTACTATGATACAATCCGGTACCATGAAAGTAACAGAAGTTAGTTTATGAGGTACTAAAAGAAGAATATATAACACTCTAATCTAATATAGAACTACATTGATACATATAACCTTAAAAGTCATAGGCAAAATATGGGAATAAACTCAAAAAGAATTATTCCACAAACTCCGAACTCGGTTTAGGAGCAAGAAAGACTCAAATCACTCAACACAAACATATAACATATTAAAAGAAAAATCAATTCCTAGTATGGAAAAGGTTACCATAACGATATAAACAAAAAGAACAGCCAGAAATATTCTTATGAAAGAAAAAGTAAAATGGAAGAGGAGTGTCGGGAAGGATGTGGAAAAGGAAGTAGGATTTAACTAGAAAAGGATATACTTTCAAAAATATTAGACAGTAATTGATGCTTTATGAAAATGGTAATAGTTATAAAATTTTAAGCCTACTAATCTGTCCTTTTTTTGCAAGAAGTAACAATAAGAGGACTCACGATGTCGAGTTCACAAGATGTACCAACTTTTGCCTGAACGTACGACATTGGTGTACAAGATCAAGAATTACCTCCTGCTTAATTCCCTGTGATCCAGTATAAACACCACTCAGTTGTAAAGTTATGAACACAAAATTTGCAAAAGAACCACCAACTAGATACAAAATGTCAAATGCTGAAATAAATAGTTAGCTAAGTTTCTTTAGTCAATTTATGAGCATTTAAATGCAAACTAGGAAGCATGGAATGGTCAAAAGGTGGCCCATTCTTTGGGTTCATATGAAACTTGATTGGGTCCATTTAGGACATAATAGGTTATGTTGGCTATTAAGTTATTTAAGTCATGTGTGTGTGTGTGTGTGTGTGTGTGTGTGTGTGTGTGAGAGAGAGAGAGAGAGAGAGAGAGAGAGAGAGAGAGAGAAACTTGACCAGATTATGCATGATAAATTGGATTTGTTGAAATTAGTTGTATTTTTATTGATTGTCTCATTGGCATTATATAGCCTTACAGTCATTAATACAATGATCTCAATCATTATGACAATAATCTCATAATGGAATATCCTGTGACATATTCTGGCATCCCAAATATGTCCTCAGGATATTCCCATGTGCTTATACTATACTTAAATATGACACCCAACATACCATATCAACACTCCCCCTCAAGATGGGTGAAAGATATTCACTAAACCCATCTTATCACATCCTCTAATCATGCTCACTGAGGCGAGTCCCTTGGTTAGTCCATCTGCTACTTGATCCCTGGTTGGAACATGGCCAAGCTCCAGTAATCCCCTATCCAACTTCTCTTTGGTGAAGAATCTATCAATCTCGATGTGTTTGGTCCTGTCATGCTGTACTGGATTGTTGGCGATACTAATAGCTGACTGATTGTCACACCACAGCTTCATCTTGGCTCCTTGATCCAGCTTCAGCTCCACCAGCATATTCTTCAACCATAGCAGCTCTGCAACTCCCAAGGCCATAGCTCTGTACTCTGCTTCAGCTGTCGATCTGGCCACCACAGACTGCTTCTTACTCCTCCAGGAGACCAAGTTACCTCCTACAAATATGCAATATCCCGAGGTAGACCTCCTGTCATCAGCACAACTAGCCCAGTCAGAATCACAGTAGCCCTCGATGCTCACGTGATTGTTCTTCCTGAATATTAGTCCCTTCCCGGGAGCACCTTTCAAGTACCTCAGAATCTGGTACATTGCATCCATATGACCCTTCCGTGGGTCATGCATGTAGTGGCTCACCACACTTACTGCAAAGCAGATATCAGGACGTGTGTGGCTCAAATAGATCAACTTGCCAACCAGTCTCTGGTATCTGTCCCGATCAACTGGTTCTCCAGCCTCAGCATCAATCTTGAACCTCTGATCTATTGGTGTCGCTGCAGGTTTGCACCCCAACATCCCAGTTTCTGTGAGAAGATCCAGTGCATACTTCCTTTGAGAGAGAACAATCCCCTCTGCTTCTCGAGCAATCTCAATCCCAAGAAAATACCGAAGAAGGCCGAGATCCTTCACCTCGAATTCCTTGCCAAGCTTTCCTTTGAGTTGGGCGATCTCCTGCTCATCATCTCCTGTGATAATCATATCGTCCACATACACCGCAAGCATGGTGATGTGGCCTCCACTCCGACGGAAGAACACAGTATGATCAGCATTGATCTGCTGATATCCCATCCCTATCATCGCCCTTCTGAATCTGTCAAACCACGCTCGAGGAGACTGCTTCAGTCCATAGAGGGACTTCTTCAACCTGCAGACCTTGCCCACTGTCTGATTGGTGCCAAATCCTGGTGGTATCTCCATGTACACCTCCTCCACTAGATCTCCGTGAAGAAACGCATTCTTCACATCCAGTTGGTGTAGCTTCCATCCACCATTCGCTGCCATAGAAATCAGAGTCCTGACAGTGCTCATCTTTGCAACTGGTGCAAAGGTCTCGTCATAGTCGATGCCGTACGTCTGACTATATCCTTTGGCTACTAGTCGACCTTTGTAGCGCTCAACCTGTCCATCTGGGTTCTGCTTCACGGTAAAGACCCACTTGCATCCAACTGCTCTCTTCCCCTCTGGCAGTCTCACAAGCTCCCAAGTGTGGTTCTTCTCCAGAGCTCCCAACTCCTCGTGCATTGCCGCTTTCCACTTCGGATCGTTCTTGGCATCCTGCCAATTGTTAGGTACAGTAATACTATCCAAAGATGCTATAAATGCTCCATGAGAAGAAGAGATATGGTCATAAGAAACAAACTGAGCAATATCCCAACCATATCTGTTTGGAGGATTTTCTGCATTGCTGCGAGTGGTCCTCCGTACAGATAGTGGTGTGGGAGGAGTAGAAGTAGGAGGAATAATATCTTGTGAAGGAGGGGGTATCACCTGAAGGGGGGTTGGTGTCGGTGCCTCAGGAGTTAGGACGAACGCAGGCAAGGGACTTGGCACTGGCACTGTCGGTACTGGTCCTGCAGTTTGCTTCTCTCTCCTGCTGTAGGTAAGTAACTCTCCCTGAGCCGTAGGCCTAACACCTTCACCTTCTTGTCCCTTCTCCGTGCCTCCATGCCAAACTTCTAAATCGGTTACCACCAAGTTCTCCATCTCCCCCTCTCGTCTAATACTGGCAGTATTAGGCGTGTTGTGTGAACTTCCGTCCTGGCGGTAGTATGGCTCATGCTCCCGAAAGTGGACATCCATACTGACAAGCTTCTTCTTCTCTACTGGACTCCAGCACACATACCCCTTCTGGGTCGCCGAGTAGCCTACGAAGATGCATTTGACCGCTCTAGGGTTAAGTTTTCCAACTGATGGCCTGTTGTCCTTCACAAAACACACACACCCAAACACCTTCAGTGGGAGTATCCCACTATTATTGCCTTGCAATACCTCACATGGGGACTTCCATCCGAGGACCTTCGAGGGCATCCTGTTGATGAGTTAAGCTGCTGTCAACACTGCATGCCCCCACAGACTCTGTGGGACATTCATGTCGATTATCATACTTCTTGCGACCTCCAGAAGGTGTCTGTTTTTTCTTTCTGCAACTCCATTTTGTGCTGGTGCGTATGCACAGGTGGTCTGATACTGTATTCCGTGTGCTGACAAGTATTCTGCAAGCGTCCTGTTGGTATACTCCGTTCTATTGTCAGACCTCAGTACCTTCACAACTGCTTTGTACTGAGTCTGGACATGCTTATGAAAATCCCGAAAACAAGCAGGTACATCATTCTTATTTTTCATCAAATATAACCAGGTAACACGAGAGGCACACTCAATGAAAGAAACAAAGTACTTATAACCATTCATAGTGTTAGTAGCACATGGACCCCAGACATCAGAATGTACTACCTCAAAAGCAAAAGTGCTCCTATGACCCGTGCCAACATATGAGCTCCTAGTAAGTTTTTCTAACTCGCACGCATCACATACTAATTTCTCTTTATTTGTTTTTGCATAAATCTCTGGATACAACTTACTTAGAGTATCAAAGGAAGAATGTCCCATCCTCCGATGATGGAGTATCAAGGTATCCTCAGTCCTCTGCTGCAGTCCTTTCATGCCAGCCTTCTCTGCCATAGATACCAATGCTGAGTCCAGTCCTTCTCGATCTAGGTACCACAGTCCCTCATGCCAAGTGCCAGTCCCAAGTCTTCGTCATGTCCCTTTCTCCTGGAAGATCACCTTAGGAATATCAAAAGAAACAATGCATTTAAGTTGGAGAATTATAGAACTAATGGACAAGAGACTGACTGGAAAGGATGGAGCATGTAAAACATTGGATAATCTTACTGAACCTGTACAATTAACAGTACCCTTACCGACCACTGGCTGGAAAGTGCCATCAGCTGTCTGAATGCTGTCTGCTGATGCTAGGTGAGTGTAGGAAGAAAACTCACTAGCATTCCCCGTCACATGCCGAGATGCTCCCGAGTCGATAATCCAGTCTTCTGATGGATGGGCATACATGGCAGCGTTGCCCCTAACAACGAATGAGGTGGACGCCTCCTCTGTTCTACTCCTCATGTCTCCCAGTGCCTGGTCCTCCACAGTAAAGGTGCCATCAGCTTCTCCGTTCCCTTCTGATATCAGGAGGTTCGTCCGATAACCTCCTCGGCCGCCTCGTCTACCCCCTCGACCACGACCACGTCCTCCATTATATTCTCGTCCGTCGAACGGTCCTCGTCCACCACCTGAATCTCCCTCCCTAGGTGGTTTGGTACAAGCATACCGATGATGACCCATCTTCCCACAGTTGTAGCACTGTCGGTTATGCTGCCAGGGCTCTCCCTTAGATCCTGTGTTACCTGAGCTGGTGATCGCTAGTGCTGACTTTGCTTCGGGGGGACCACCTGTCCCGGCTTGCAGCCTGATGCGTGTCTCCTCCTGGATCATGGCTGAGATAGCCTCCTCAAGGCTAGGGATCTTTGGTTGGGCTAGAAGTAGGGCCGTCCTTTGTGCGAAAGCTGCAGTCAGCCCTTTGAGGAACTTTATCGTCCTCTCTTGCAGAGACACATGTCTCTCCTTATACTTAGGGTCCCCGCAGCTCGTCCGATCTGAGGAGTGATCATAATCCAACCACAGACGCTCCAACTCCGTGGCATACTCCTGCACCGTCTTCTCTCCCTGTACGGTGTCATCAATCTCCCCCTTTATCTGGAAGACCCGTAAGTTGTTCCCCACACCATCATAGGTCCTTCTCAACTTCTCCCACACATCTTTCACCATCTCAATACCGTCTACTGTGGCGGCAATAGACTGGACTAAGGAGTTGAGAAGCCAGATGTAGATCACCATATGAGTGGACTTCCACTCATCGCGTCCTGTCGAGCCCTCGTCCGACTCTGTCGTCTCGCCCGTCAGGAACCCCTCCATGTTTTTTCCTGCGAGGGTTCTTCTCACCCGCCGTGACCAACTCAGATAGGTGGCTGGTCCATCTAATTTCAGATCGATGGAGGGAAGCTTCAACTCCGGCGACGTTCGTGTCGTGTTCTCACCAGCCGACATCGTCAACAACTTCATCAACGTCGCCACCTCTGCAGAATCTAGCTTCTTGATGATCTCCTCCATCGATGCGTCGTCTATCCAATTACGTCACGTCCGCTCCACGACTCACGCTCGTCCTCGTCGTCCGCTCCTAGATCCGAACATGTCCCCCCTTTTTTCAGATCTAGGCATCCCTATTAGGTGCTGTCTCGTGCTGGTGCGGAGGAGGCGGCATCACGCATGTCACAGCCGCCGTCGCAGCAGCAGCAGTAGTAGCCGCAGCAGTAGCGGGACGGGGTAGCAACAGCGAAGGGCGGCCTGCGAAGGGCGAAGAAGAGAAGAGAAGGAAAGAAGGGGGGGCGTGGAAGAGTTCGGTGGAGGAGATCTAGGAAATCCTCTTGTGGGTTTGTGGAAGCTTGGTGACGGCTAGGGTTTGTGAAAACTTGGCTCTGATACCATGTTGAAATTAGTTGTATTTTTATTGATTGTCTCATTGGCATTATATAGCCTTACAGTCATTAATACAATGATCTCAATCATTATGACAATAATCTCATAATGGAATATCCTGTGACATATTCTGGCATCCCAAATATGTCCTCAGGATATTCCCATGTGCTTATACTATACTTAAATATGACACCCAACATACCATATCAACAGGATTTATGGGATAGAAAAAAGAAAAAGAAAGGAGAAGTTGTAACCATTTCTCACGTTTTTTTTTTCTAGTCAACTGGAGATCATATTTATGTAACCTTCATGCAGAAGTCTGCTTCTTCTTCAGACACCTCAGTAGAGCTTTCCGCAAGACCAGCTTTTGGAATTGGGTTGCCCAACAACCCTTGAAGGCAGTTGTTTCCCTAGTTGATTCTCCTCTTCATGAGGAGACTTTCGCACTCCATGGCCAGAAGAGGTCCCGGTGATAGACCTTGTTGTCGCAGACAGGTCTCTCCCTCCCTCATTAGCAGGTATGCAACGTATTAGTGCTGCTATAGCAAGAGTCACCCTACCCCTCACCCTACCCCACCATCCGCATTACCTAAATTAGGCAAGTGATTCAGATGAGACTCCATGCTTTCTCGCAGAACTTCCATTAGTTCTTCTCTAATACCTTTCCTAGTAGGATCCAGGTACGTCTCCTCCGTATGGCCTATGCAACGACAAGCAGTACATGACGGAGGGACCTATTAATAGGTGACAGGCTGATCAAAACGACGTCCATCTAGGAGTCTAACTGAACAGCCAAAGGTAACTCTCGGTTTGCATTGATTTCCACTAGAACCCTTGCGAATGATAGCCGCTTGCGATGTGTTGTAGCCACATCCATACGAATCGGGATCCCAACAATCCTAGCTATCTTGCGGAAAGAAGGTTCATTCCAAAGCTGAAGGGGGAGCTTTGGAAATTGAGCCCATAACCGCTGACAGGTGTCGCTCTAAAGAAATCGACAGATCCCACCACTTGGTAATGACAAGCCTACCATCATATATCCAAGGGCCTCATAGTTGAACATAATCGAAATCCGACTCCAACGCGAAGAGAACGAAAAAGAATCCGTTCTCACGAGAGAACACTTCCACGCCACCCGATAGTGACCATGCCCTACGAACGAATGCAAACACGACCAGATACGTCGGTCTAGACCCAATCACATATAAGACCAACGTATTCTTCCATTCTTCTACCGAGATCTCAATATCCGCAGCAAATATGTCCGCAACGGTACGGATACCATCCACCACTAATAGCTCCTCGTAGTGCAGTCACATATCTACTTCAACCGGAGTCGGAGAATAGATAGGCGCTCAGGAGACGGATTTGGCTTTGGCGAAGACTTGTTCTACTGGATTTATGGGAGAGCTTTGCTTCTCCTTCCATCCCTCTGAACAATCATGCAGCTCCATCCCACTTGCTGCCTAACTCGACGTTTTACAACAGGAGAGGCGTGCCTCTTCATCTCGTCCTTGATAAGTCCCTATCACAAATCCTGCCCACAGTCGCCTAGGAACTTAGGAGGCATGGGCACTCTGCAATCCTATCTCCTTGTTCAAATTGGATCGAGTTTTACTCCGTCGCTTGGAAACCTTGATCCATCCAAGCCCTTCATCGTGAACATCCTCCTGCGAACATGTAGTGCCCCGCTCACGGCGGTGGCACCGTGTTGGCTTGTGGCTAGTCTAACTTAGTCGAAACTGGGTTAATTGGGAAAACCTTTCGGCATCTAATCGATCGGGACAAATGCATTGAGATCTTATCATATTTATAGATTGGTTTCTGTTGTAATAAGTCCAAAATTAAGTAAATCGTGTCTTGGAGAATGAACTTTATATAATAGTCTCTTCCTATACATTTTTTTATTGTTGTTTTCGTTGTACGTTTTCGCTGCTTTGTTTTGATGAATGTGTTTTCTTTGTTGTTTTCGATAAATGATTTCATTGTTCGCTTTCATCGCTTTCTGCATTCATTTTGGTATTCTGAGAGAAAGATAGAAGATGAGTATTGATCCGATGTTAGTGCCATTAGAAGAGAACGCATAACGGAAGCTTAATCATTGCGAAGTAATTCTCCTTCTCTTGGCAAATCCTTTAATCGATGGGTAGTCTTGTCCCTTCTTTCCTTTATCTTCACGTCCTAATAAAAGAATTATATTTGTTTTCTTGCAACATCTTTTCGATCGATGATGCCCTACTTAAAAGTAAAAGATAAAAGAAACTACTTGTGTGTTGTTATTGCTATTGATTGAAATACTGGACCTGTAAAAGGTTAGTGCATCTATGCACAAAAACAATATAGTATAAGTTTTTATATGGAAAGAGGTATGGAAATGATTTAGTACCATGGAATAGTTGGAAATGGTTTGGGATTAACGGGTCACCAATCATGATAATCCTGAAATGAAATATAAGATTATGAACATAGACTCAAGGAGTAAAGATGTACGAGTAGAGATTTGTATTGTATTATTTTCAATTTCTGTTATCATGAAAGATATGTTTTATAGATAAATTACATATGCATTTGCATTTGCATGGTCATGGACAACTTGTGCACAAGGTCCTCGAACGGTATCCAGAACATCGGGACCGTATCGACCTAGGAACAATTATGTGGAGCGTGCTTCGAGCACGCGGTATCGCGAGACCTTCAGTAGGCTACCTGGACTGGAATGGTGTGTCGTAGACTCGTAATACCATGTATAAGTCATTTATAGTGTCAGAATCATCAATGACTGTCATGTAGATAGAATGTATTGTTAGTGATTATTTTGCAGGGGGATAAGTGATAATCCTTGTGTTGCAGGAATGACAAGTCGACTATGGATAGGATATCACTATATAAGTGATATGTTTATTGTTTATGCTTTGTAAATTTTGATTATGGATTGTTAACAAACCCTAGCTCAATTAGAAAGATCATATTAATAAATTGTATGCTTCACATTTATACTATGTTGGTTTGGGTAGTTGGTTATGCGCCAGTGCATTTTCCAATGTACTAACCCCCTCCTCCACAAGTGTTGGGAATAACACGAACATTCAGAGGTGTTAGAAGTCCCAGAAGCACCCAAAGCTCTTTCTCCTTCGAAACATTTTATGTTTTCCTTTCAAGTTTCATGGTCTTTATTTTTGCAATGTAATAAAATGACATGATGTATGGAACAAGATATTATTTCATGTCAGTATTTCAATTTAGTGAAATTGAAATCCGAGTTGGGATTCTCAGTTATTTTATGAAAAGTTGTATATCGTTGCAAATGAAAAAAGGAGCTATTTTTGCATATATTGTTTCTTCAACTTTTTGCTTAAAATATTACTTCAACTTTATATTTTCATATGGTTTAATACATGTGCACGTTCTTACCTTATACAAGTAAAATTTAGACTTGTACAACATCAAATATGTGGTAACTTATCGATTCGGCAAATCAGGACGTGATCGGATGCATTTCCTCTTGCCCATCTACAAGAGGAGTCTCCACGCCGCCGCTGCAACTCGGATCTATTATCCCTGTGTGTGTGTTGGAATTGGTAAATTTTGTTAGTCTCGGGGCTTAATCAAAGATGGATGAACAAGGATCAAGAACAGAGCTACCGATAAACTTTTCAATCTACCCTCTGTTTGATCCAACTGTTGAAGTCGAAACTCAGAAGCTTCTGCAAACAAGTTTGCCTTCCGAGATCTCGATTCCAACGAATCACTATGTAATATTCCTGATTACAACTTGCATCGAAGAAAACAAAAGAATTAGAAATCAAAATTCTTATTCTTTCTTGCAATCGCAGTTGCAGACGGACAGAATAGAATTACAATGAAGAGAAGAGTAGACGAGGAAGAAAACAACTCTTGCTGGGGTGATGAATATCACCGTTGCTCAAAGCAAGATTCGTCCCACACGATCTGATCTCAGGAACCAGCAAGTTCTCGAAAAATTTCTGGAACGCTCGTGTCACCTCTCCTTGACTCCCGATCCCCCGGACTCCTGTGGCGCAGCCTCGCAGCCTCCCTCTTTCTTTCTCTAAGTTTTCGGTCTAACCCCAATGAGGCCTGAATGAAGAGTATTTATAGAGAAACCTGGCCGCCTATTGGTTACGAAAAAGATAGGATCGAATTTAATTCAAATTCCACAAAAATCGGATCTTGATTTAAAGAGTCAATCTTTCCGTAACCGCTTAGCAGCGCAGCACGCAGTGCGCAGCGGCCTAACACATGGTCGCGCATCGCTAGCGCATCGCCCGTACAGCACCCGCTCAGCTCCCTGCTCATGCCCCCGCGCATGCAACCACGCTAGCAACAGGGCATGCAACTCGCGCATAACCGAGCGCATCAAATGCACACAAACGCCGATGCTGACGTGCTAAGTGCAAAGTGCGCCAACAAAGCGCCACTTTGCGCCCTTGAGTCTGAATCTGAATCTGAGTCCGAGTCGCTAAGCCCCTTTGGGGCTTAGCTCCTATGGAATAAATTCCAAAAGCATGACAAAAAGCTTAAAAGCTCCCATGAGGGAGTTAATCCTTTTTCATCCTAATAAAACTCTCACATGGCACCCATGTACCCCACCATACCCCATGTGCACACCTCAACACAAACAAAGCATTATATTGAGATTCCCACTTGGTGGTGTAGCCAATGTGGGACTATCTTTACTAGTTCAAAGGCAAAAACACCAACAAATTTAATTAGCGGTTAGCTCCCACACATGAATACACATGGACATGTATTTGTTAGCGCTCCCCTGCAGGCATCCCTCTCGTGACACTTGAGCTAGGTGGAATTTGCTATATATATATATATATATATATATATATATATATATATATATATAACTTCCTCAACCTCAGCCTCGAAGGGACCACTCAGTCAATTCAGTACTGAAGGGCCCAAAACCTGGCTCGTAGGCCCGCAACCTGGCCCATAGGCCTACTCCATCGTTGCCCGGAGGCCCGCATCACCGCGGCCAAGAGGGCCCGCTCTCTGCACCACTGCGACCCAGGTGGCCCACAGCTCTACTCCTACCATTTTAATTAAATGGAAGGAATTTTGCTCATCCATCAACTCCCCTCCCCCCCCCCCCCCCGGAAACCCGGGCCTATATATATATTGTAGAGAAAATAATTGATTGATTTACTTCCAAGAGAGGGGGTACATATATATAGGAGGAGGCTAGCATCCTCCTTATTTTCAATCCGATGTGGGTCTAAATAAGTCCCCCATAACTCAACACTCTCCCTCAAGATGGACGATAGATATCAAGCATCCCCATCTTGTTACAAAAGGTATCACTCTCTAGGACCTAAACCTTTAGTTAAACAATCAGCTAACTGCTCCGCTGATTTTACATAGCTCAAAGTCAAAAAAAATTTATTCAGCTGCTCCTTAATGAAGAACCGATCAATCTCCACATGTTTGGTGCGATCATGCTGAACTGGATTGTTTGCAATATCAATTGCTGATTTGTTGTCACACCAAAGTTGCATGGAGTCTCCTCTAAACAAACACATCTCAGCCAACAAGCTCGTCACCCACATCATCTCGCACAGGATAACTGCTATAGTCCTATACTCGGCCTCAGCTGTAGACCTAGCCACTACATCTTGCTTCTTGCTGCGCTAAGATACAAGATTGCCTTCAACAAAAATACAGTAACCTGTAGTGGACCTGTGATCGTCCATACAACCCGCCCAATCGGCATCACAGTAGCCTTTAACTCTCAGATGTCCAGAACTTCTGAACCATAACCCCTTTCCTGGGCTTCTTTTAATATACCTGGGAATTCTATGAACTGCCTCCATATGCTGCTCTCTGGGATCATGCATATATTTACTCACCACACTCACGGCATAAGTAATATCAAGTCTCGTATGACAGATATATGAGCCGACCAACTAATCTTTGATATTGCTCCTTACTCACCAGATCACCACCCTCAGCACACAACTTGTGATTCTGCTCGATAGGAGTATAAGCAACCCTGCAACCCAGCATTCATGTCTCTGAAAGAAGGTCCAGAGCGTACTTTCGCTGAGAAAGTACTTACCCTTTCATGACCTCGCAATTTCAATTCCGAGGAAGTACTTCAACTGCCCCAGATCCTTAACTTCAAATTCCTCCCCAAGCCTTTTTTTCAGCAGTAGGATCTCCTCAGTATCGTCTCCAGTAATTACAATATCATCAACATAGACTGCAAGAACAGTGATATGAATTTTGGGGTACCTGTAAAACACAGTATGATCTCCATTGCACTGTCTATACCCCATAACACAGACTGCAAGCCTGAATCTATAAAACCATGCTCTCGGAGACTGCTTTAGCCCATACAAAGACTTCTTCAATTTGCATACCTTCTTCGTTGCTTGTGAATTAACAAAACCTGGTGGAATCTCCATATACACCTCCTCCTAGAGATCCCCGTGCAAAAATGCGTTCTTGACATCTCACTGATGTAGTTGCCAATTGAAGTTGGCAGCACATGATACCAACACTCGCACAGTGCTCATCTTTGAGACTGGAGCAAAGGTCTCGTCATAGTCGATACCATAAGTTTGGCTAGTCTTTAGCAACCAATCTGGCCTTGTACCTGTCAATCTTGCCCTCTGGAGTCTGCTTAACAGTATAAACCCATTTACATTCAACAGTACGCTTCCCAGCTAGAAGTGGTACCAGCTCCCATGTGTCGTTCTTCTTTAAGGCCTGAAGTTCCTCCTGCATAGCACTCAACCACCTAGGATCTTGCTTAGCTACATGTCAGTTGTTAGGTACAAGCACTGAATCTAATGATGTAAGGAATGACTTATATGCAGGTGGAGTGGATGCATATGAAATGTAATGTACAATGTCAGTATCCCTACTGCCAAACTTAGCTGGAGGTTTTTCAGCATTGACTCTAGTTCTACGAAGCAAGACAGGAGGATTAGAAGTATCAGGGGAGGAATTGTTACTAGGTGACTCAGATGGAAGGGCCGAAGGTCCTGGAGAAGATGGACTTGGACATCAGCATTTGTGGCTACTAGCATGGGGACATCAGAAGGAAGCTCATGCTGCTCTTGCTGTTGCGGCTCATGCTCCATATATACTCTCAGCTCCCCTTGAGACACCATCACTCCTCGGTGACTCAAAAGGACATGGAATCATACTAACCACGATGTCACTCTCATTCTCCCCCTCTCTACTAGCATCAATAGAGCCATCATCGAACAAGGAACTTAACTTCGTCTTCTCTCCATAAAATGGATCAAACTCCCGGAAGGTCACGTCCATACTGACAAACAACCTTCTTTCAGTGGGACACCAACATTTGTATCATTTCTGACTTGGTGAGTAGCCCACAAAAATACATTTAACTGCTTGTGGATCCAGCTTGCTCACCATCATTATGTGATCTCGCACAAAACATGTACAGCCAAACACTCTGGGAGGAACAATAAAAATATTAGAGCCCAAGAGCATCTCACATGGTGTCTTCATCCCTAATACTCTTGACGGCATCATGTTGATTAGATAAGCTGCTGTCATAATAGCCTCATTCCACAAGAATTTTGGCACATTCATTGTCAGCATCAAAGAACGTGTCACTTCTAGTAGATGTTCGTTCTTGCGTTCAACCACCCCATTCTGAGCAGGAGTGTCTGGACAAGTGGTTTGATGAAGAATTCTCTGACTAGAGATGAAATTAGCAAACTCCTTGTTAGTGTACTCGGTCCCCAAACATCAGAATGAACAAGTGCAAATGGCTCAAAACTTCGAAGACCAACCATTTTATAAGTAGAACGTGTATGCTTTCCAAGTTCACAAGCATTACAAAATAACCTTTTTTGTCTACTTTATTCATTGTCTCAGGTTCTAACTTATTCAAACTATTAAAAGATAAATGCCCCAATCTGCAGTGTTGGAGTATTGCTTCTGTTTCTGGACCTCCACTAGTAGTAGTAGCAGCAAGCATTGCAGCCTCCCGGTTCAGGTACCAAAGACCATCACGCCTGATGCCAGTCCCAAGCCTCTTCCCCGTGGCCTTCTCCTGGAAAGAACACATATCCCAATCAAAAAGAACAGTACAATTCAATTGATCAATGAGAGAGCTAACAGAAAGTAAGTTGACCGGAAACGAAGGAACATGCAATACAGATGATAGGGTAACAGATGAAGTACAATGGACCGAGCCAGTACCCCTGATGGGTTGGGATGTCCCATCAGCATTCTGAACTGTCTCGGGATGCATATGCTTGCTCGGATAATATAATACAAACTCACTAGATGCACATGTGATATGCCTAGATGCACATGAGTCTATGATCCAACCAGTATGAGATTTAGTGGATACAAGTGCCTGAACCGGAATACCTTTACCTATATGAGCAGCGTAACCAGTAAAGTTACCAAGGTAGGTAGTGCCATCCAGATCCTTAGTGGCCAGTCCCTTGCCCTTAGAACTCTTACCCTGAAGCTTGAACTGACGTAGTTCCTCTAACTCTATTATCTCAGCTCCAGTCATTTCGGTAGTAGTCTCCTCCGTCACAGCTAGGTGAGCAACTCCCCGGCCTCCGCGTCCCCTGCCTCCTTGACCTGCACGTCCACCTCTCTGTCCTCTACCTCCTCGGCACGACCAGAATTGCGGGGTTGGGGCAGTTGTAGCTGAGGTGCCCTTTCTTTCCGCAATTGTATCACTCCCTATCATCGCTGCTGGGAGCACTACAAACCACCAATGCAAAACGGACAGCTGGTGAAGTCTTGCCTTTCATCACCTTCTGTCGGATCTCCTCTTGCTCCATCGATGCAACAACCTCATCAAGGGGCGGGAAAGATGGCATATGACATATTGCTGCCCTCCTAGCCTCAAACTGCAGGTTCAGACCATTGAGAAAACGAGTCACACGCCTAAGCTCAAGATAATGTTTTACAAGGATAACATCTGCCGGATTTTGTAATGATAGCGGATCATAGTAGTCCAAGTCCGCCCATAAGCGACGTAGCTCCGCTGCATACTGTAGTATTGTCTTCTCCCCCTGTGTGGTAGTATTAATCTTCTCCTCAACTTCCATCACTGTCATGACACTCCCAGTTCCAGAGTACATCCCAGCCAATGTCGTCCAGACATCAGCTGCACTGCAGATCGACTCCACCATCCCAGCTATGGATGGAGACACAGAAGTCAGCAGCCAAGAAACCACCAGAGAATTAAGGTGACTCCATGTGCTCCACTCAGCACTCGTCTTATCCTTTGGCTCAATGCACTCTCCCTTCACATATTTTTCAAGCCCCTTGATCCGAAGGTTCAGCAGCGCCCTCCTAGACCAACTTAGATAGTTTATCGTCCCCTCAAGTTTGATGTCATTGGGCAGCAACTCTATCTTCTTTATCACCTGCGACGGTTCTGATGCGGGCACGACTACCCTACTGGATGAGGTCTCTAATTTGGCTTGAAACACCCTGGCCACCCCCTTCAGTATCTCTTTCAACTCTTGACTAGTCACAGGTGTTCCCATCTAAACAGTTGCACACAGGGACGAGGTCAAACGTAACTCAAACACATGTCATGCGCCTACATGCGATCACGACTTTCTCCATCTATCTGTACACCCCCAAACTCATGCGGCATGAGAAATGCACGATGGATAGAACTTTCCGGAATAAGGGCTAGAACTAAAGATTTCTGCAAAACTTTCCAGGAATTATGTTCTCTAATCTCAGAACCCACATTGAGATCAAAATCAGAGGATCACACAAGAGTTCCTCTCTGATTATCCACGATCCAACGACGGGTTTGACGACACCCGCAGGCAAACCTGCAGGGAACGTCGACGACACCCGAGGGTGGGGGGAGGGGGGGACTTCCACGTACAGAGGAAGGCGGGAGGGGGGGGCTTCCACCCGGGTAGAGGAAGGCGGGTGGGGGGGGGGGAGGGGGGAGGGTGAGAGACGGGGAAAGAAAATTCTTGTTTTTTTGGAATTTTTTTTTAAAAAAAGGATTTGGAGCTTTGGCTCTGATACCACTTGTTGGTAACGCGGTGTGACCCGAACCGGAATTGGCCCATGAGATACTATATTGGATTAGACTCATATGTCTTAAAAGAAAATTCCCATGTAATGCCTGAACCAATTCCAATTATCTATACCTCATGATCCCACTTCCTATTCGAAGTGGGACTAAATTACCAACTCCATTGTCACCCTCTTTTGAACGCTCAACCGAAATGAGATACAATCCAACAATCTCCACCTTAGCTCATTTCCGCTAGCCGAACAACCTTAGCACACCCTGGCTACCTTTGCTCGTTCCCGCTAGCAGAGTACCCTTAGCACACCCCGGCTATCTTTGCTTGTTCTCGCTAACTGAACAACCTTAGCACACTCCGGCTACCTTTGTTCATTTTCGCTAACCGAGCACCGAAGAGATCCCCGCTAACCGAGCACCCAAGAGATCCAACATATTGTCTTCTCGATCCGTTCAACCACAGAACCAAACCTGACACGTTCATCCATACCACCATTGTGTACCAACCATAACGTCTTGCTCCACCTTGGACTCGTCAGATCCACATTTAAAGTCAATTCGTGTAGTTGATGCTCGTACTCCACCTTGAGAAGAGTCTGCATAATCCATGAACGTTCAGCACCATCTGTCTCGAACCAATTAGAGCCGCTCAAATCAGTCCCGTAACCTTGGGCTCTGATACCATGTAGAGAGAATAATTGATTGATTTACTTCCAAGAGAGGGGGTACATATATATAGGAGGAGGCTAGCCTCCTCCTTATTTTCTATCCGATGTGGGACTAAATAAGTCCCCCATAACTCAATATATATATATATATATATATATATATATATATATATATGTGTGTGTGTGTGTGTGTGTGTGTGTGTGTGTGTGTGGACTGAACATTTCTAACTATTGCGTCGATTTATTTCCATACTGAAAAATCATTCATTTTCATGATGCATGAATTAGAAAAAAGTCTCCAAATTACAAAAGCTTCTATTCGTGGATGATGTGAGATGTATACATCACTTACAACAAGTGAGGATTATACATTGATGTGTCCTATCATGCATTTTACACGCACACACACACTCACTAGGAATGCTTGTTATGGCAATTATGATTACAAATCATTAAGCCTCTATCCAACAAGGTGTCACTTGTTTGTTAAAAACTTAGTTTTGACAGTGGATGCTGGAAAAGTTGAGTATAAATTACAGGGCAATCAGAAACATGAAATCAAAGGATACCTCTTTGTCCTCGGGATCTAAAGCACTCAGCATATCAGCGAGAACAACCATAATTTCACGAGCATTTTGCATCTCTGAGAGGCTGAAGAAAAATCAAGATAAGAAAATAGAATACAAGTAATGGAGAAAGAAATGAAATAAGCCATTTATCATCAAGTACCCAAGAAAATCATGGGGCTTGCCCAATAAAAAGATTAGTTGCATCATGACTAGAGTAATTGTATTGGTTCAATGCTCGATTTGAAATATCATTTTGCTTTTCATTGCTTGGTTACCAAAATTGGACATCTTATTCGATCTAATCAATATTCTGACAACCAAAGAGCTCTCTCTCTGCAATTACGACATCCTAGCATCTTTGACGGCCAACATTTACCTTCATTCAACTAAGGTATAAACATGTGATATTAGCATCAGTATCGTACTCTCTATGAAAATTAATTCACAGTTCCGACAGTAGATCGAGTTTTAGCTCTTCAAAAGCATTAAAATGATATGCGAGTATAACAAATAATAAATTAGAGTAGAAAGACAATCTCATATATAAGTTATGTAGTTTTATGTTGGTTTGCGTGAATAATTGCATACATGCATGAATTCTATGACACTGTAACATGATCATTGCATATCTACTAGGCAACTTACTATTTGTATTAGAACATGAGAATGGAAGTAAAGGCAAATAAAGGGAAATATTTGGCCACTTTCAGTATTACTTTAAAAGGTATGGCCATTTTGGCCTTGTTTGGGAAGTCTGGGCTAGTTTCAATCAATATCTAAAGGCTTCGGAAACTTTCAGCCATTGTAGAAGAAATTTTGGCCAGTTTTTGTAAGTTTCACTATGAATGGAGGGCTCAGATAAAGTTGTCATATAACAACCAATGGTAAATGCAGCCCAATGATTGAGGCCTATGATAGGGGAAAGGGACGTCTTTTCTCGATTGGGGAGGCAAGGTAAAATGACTGGCCCTTTAATGTACAAAGAAAAATGTTGTTATATAATAAAGCTTTCATGGATAAATTGGGATTGCAAAGGTGGTTTACTTTCAATGCTAAAAGAGACTCGTTGAATGAACATGTTCCATTTATTTGTTCTCATGCTCAAAGGCTCGTCACACCGAAGTACAACCAGTAAGCACATCTTGTAATGTTAAGGACAGTTTCCAAATAGGTTTTTGCATCCTATCCATAATCCACTGAAAACATACGTAATATAGATTAGTTACGAGCTTAGTTAAACAAAATATGTTGCCCACACAGCATGCAATTTGCATGACATTGACAAAAAGAAAAGTCTTATGTTCACTAGAAAAAAGATCTCTTATCAACAAAATTACAGAGCCTAATAAACTGGACAAAACAAAATGATAGTGCTCAATCATTTCATATTGCACAACATACCTCACACTAGGAACCTCATAACCATCAAGAGAGTCATTTGATTCATGTCCTTTGGTTTTTTGATGATAGGTTGACAGAGGCCTTGAATGTGGAAGAGTAAATATAGGTGCTGACCTCTCAGGTCTTTTAGGGAAAACTACTCCAGCTCGCTGATGATCAGTAAAAAAATGTCTCTTAGAAACCTCCAATTATCATTATTTAGAAATGAACTGTTACAAAAAGTGTAAAAGTAAAATGTTGTGCAACACGCGAAAGTCACACAAAAATAACCTTACGACGAGAATAACAATGCACAATAATCCAAACAATAATAACAAAACAAAAACGCGAACATGCAATATTTAACGTGGCCCAGTCAAACTCGACCTACTCCACAGGACAATAAGAGAAATAACTTTATTGAATGAACAATAGAATCTTATAAGGATTACACACACAATACCGTAATGCGAAACTTTCCCCAACGAACTCTCTCCCTCCTCTTGATGACTCCCTCTATGGCCTCCAAGAACTCTCTCTTTCAAGCCTCTATTTTCTGTCAAGTCCACCAGCCCTAGGGCTAAGGAGACCCTTAAATATGATCCTCAACCTTCCCAAAATCAGGAACAATATGGATCGTCGAAGCTAGCTCCTCAAATCTGAATCGTTCCTATTTTCATCCTGAACCCGAGCCAACAACATACCGACAGTATGTAGTTATACCACCAATATGCTTAGCGGGCATAAAATTGTGCCCAAAACTTGTTGCAATGAAAATGCACTTCACTGCTGACGATATATGTCGTCCCGATACTCTTGGCTCTTTTGAATCTCGTATCGCTGCTTCGACTCCTCCCGGACTTCTTCGATCATCGGACGGGGCTCTCCGTAGTTGAACACCAGCTATATATAACAATATCCACCTTGGTTTGTCATTCAACTAGCCACCTCATGAGAATATTGTTGATGTTCCATATTTTTTTAACTTTAGCTCTCACTTTAGTTTTTCTCTATCGACACGATCTTTTTGTTACAACAACGAAACTAATCAGTCACAATGTTGCCCATAACTGAATACAACCACTAACACGATCTTTATCCGGAATCGAGAAGCTGCATCCGATACGATCTTTGCATAGAACCGTAAAACTGCCACAACTCTCCTACTGAGGTCGAGAACCTTCCTCTAACTGGAGTTCTTGAATATAGGGACTTGAACTTCTCCATAGGGATCACCTTTGTAGCATGTCCGCCAAGTTCACCTTAGTAACACTCTTCAAAAGATCAATCTCCTTCTTACACTTATCTTGTGACACCGAATGTCAATGTGTTTCGTCCGACTGTGTTAATTGAATTCTTAATTAGATTCTTTTTTACTTTCGCAAAACACAGAAATTTGCACCTTCTCTTACCCAAACTTGCTAGCAATGTCTCTTAACCATTGAACCTCCTTCAATGCTTCCACTTTCATCATGGATTCTAACTTCGTAGTAAAAAAATCATGATATCTTGAAATGTCGGCTTCCAACTAACTGGAGAATCTACAAGTATGTATACATAGCCCGCAGTTGATCTTCTCTTATCCAAGTTGCCATCAACATCCACATACCCCTGCAACTAGCTCGATTCGTGTTTTGACTTGTAAACAACAAACCGAGATCATTAGAATTCTTAAGATACTGAAGTATCCACCTTATGGCCTCCAATGAAGTCTTTTTGAATTTGTCATGTATCGGCTCACCAAACTTACCACATACGATAAATCAGGACAGAAGCACATCATAGCATACATCAACAATCCAACCACTCTTATACGAAACTCGAACATCTTTACATTCTCCTCCTTTGATTTTAGAGATGCCTTGGACGATAAATTGAAATGGCCGACGATCGGAGTGCTCACATGTCTAGAGTCCTTCATGTTGAATCTCTCTAGCACCTTCTCTATATACTTCTTTTAGGATAGCCAAAGCTTTTCAGCCTTCATGTCTCTATGAATTTCTATCCAAGGATCTTCTTTGCTCCACCTAAGTCCTTCATATCAAATTTTGTATTAAGTGAAGCTTTGGGTGCACATATCTCTATTATACTCTTGGAAACAATTAATATGTCATTAACATATAAGAGAAGATATATTGACGACTCATATTTAAGCTTCCTTGAGTAGACGCAGTTGCCAGACTCACATCGAGAGATATTGCTCTTCGTATAAATAAATCGAAGCACTTGTACCACTATCGAGGAGATTGCTTCAACCCATTTATAGGCTGTTTGAGCTCACATACATAATGCTATTTGTTAGGCTTTATAAATCCTTTGGGTTGTCTCATGAAGATCTTCTCTTACAACTGACCATGTATAAATGTCGTTTTGACATCAATTTCCTTAAATTCAATATCATGAGTCGCCACCAATGTCAAATGCCAATAACATCTGAATAGAAGTATGCTTGACCACATGCAAGAATATATTATTGTAGTCAACCCCCTCCTTTTGAGAATACCCTTTTGCAACCAAACGCGTGTTGTATTGTTCATTGTCCTTCTTCCTAAATACCCAATTACACTCAATAGCCAATTTTTCTTTTGGTAGCTCGACGAAGTCCCATGTACTATTCTTCCGAATTGACTTCATCTCCTCTATCATGGCAACTGTCCAATTATTTCCTTCCTCTTGTCCAATGGACTCCTTAAAAATTGCTTGGATCTCACTTATGTGACTAAGGCAAATGCAATCATATCTTCGAAACCATACCACAGTTGTGTCTTGTGTGTAAGACATGATCTCTTTAATGCTATTGCATCTGGGTCCTACTGAGGTTGGTCCTCATCCTCTATCTCTATAAATTATATGCCTCACGAGTATCGATAGGCTGTAATGATGCTTCGAAGTTTGTATCATCATGGGTGTCAGGAACCTCCACCTCAATTGAGTCATTGTCACCTTATGCGCGCCACTCACCTCCTTAGACTTTTCTTCCACATCTTTCAACATAAAAGCATTATCGAATATCACATCACAACTCATGAACACCTTTCTATATTTTGGACTCTACAACTTGTAGCCTTTGACTTCATATTTGAACCCAAAGAAAATGCACCATTTGAACTTTGACTCCAGCTTGGTTCTATCCTTCCAATTCACGAGTGAACAGGCAGGGCACCCAAACACTCGTAGAGAATCATAACTGACCAGCTTTCATCTTCTACCTCCTGAGGAATTTCTGAGGAATTTGTAGATCGAGCCTGTAGATGGTGATCTGTTGACCAAATATCATGCATGACTCCCTATCTTTGCCTAAGTCCTCCATAAGATCGGTCTACAACTGCATACTCCTAGATCGTTGTAGTAGTGTATTGTTCATGCTCTCTGCTACCCTATTCTACTCTTGACATCCCGGTATTGTCCATTACCTCTATATACCCTGCTCTTTACAGAAGTCCTGAAACTCTATCGAGGTATAGTCACTTCCATTGTCTATCCATCTGCGAATACTTCATCGTTCGTCAATTTCGCTTCTCCACGGTCGTCTTTTACTCCTCGGAATCTAGCAAACATCTATGACATGTGTTTGGGAAAATAAACTCATGCTTTCCATGAGAAGTCATCTATGAAGGTAACCTAGTACTCGACATCTCGCTTTGATCGATCCGATAATGGTCCACATACGTCCGAGTGAATGTAATTGAGAATTCCTTCGATCTTGTGCACCGCCTACTTGAAGCCAACTTTATGTTGCTAACCTATCATGTAATACTAGCAGAAATCTAGCTTGTACCCCTTCATGCCCTTTAACAACTCCCTCTTGTACAACTCATAAAGACCCCTCACTCATGTGGCCATGGCGCATATTCCATGGCCTGGTGATATCCTCTACCTCTTTCTCTATAACGACGGCCGCACAACAAGTGACCACACTTCCGTCCAACTGATACAAGCTTGACGACAATCTATGTCCCTTCATGACCACTTAGTTGTCCTTCACTATCTTTAGCAAATTGGCTTTGGCCAACAAACTTACATCCAGTCACATCCAACACGTCCAGAGAAATGAGGTTCTTCTTCATATATAAAACGTGTTTAACATTAAGGAGTGTACGCATCACACCATAAAAGGTACAAAGTTTGATGTTTTCTACGCCAATGGTCTCGTTCGACACATTGTTTTCCATGAGAACACCACCATCATTGAACTCCTTATAGGTGATGAACCACTCCTTGCTCTGACACATATGGTATGAATATCCAGAGTCAAGAATCCAAGCTTCGGAATAATTGTCTTTTACGTTGTGCACCATAAGTACATCACATAATAACTCCTCGGCTATATGTGCAACATTGGCTTCATCATAACTTCTTGAACTAGCGTTTTGTACGACACATTGTTTTCCATGACATCACAACCATTGAACTCCTTATAGGTGCTGAACCACTCCTTGTTCTGACACATATGGTATGAATACCCAGAGTCAAGAATCCAAGCTTCGGAATAATTGCCCTTCACGATGTGCACCATATACTTCACACAGTACTCCTTGGCAACATGTGCAACATTGGCTTCATCCTAACTGCATGAACTAGCATCTTTACCTTTCTTCTCTAACCATTGTTTATACTTCAAACATTATTTCTTCATATGCCTCATTGTTCTTAAAATCGGTATGTTCCCATACGCCGAACCGAAAATCTCTATTAGGCGGTATAATACGGTTGTACAGCCTGTGTGACCCTTTTCGGACCTGTTTGGCATCTAAGCGCCTTATGCGGCTTGTGCGTTATGTTCGGCCTTGTAAAAGTTGTCTTATTGTTCATACAAAATGATAGTTCGATCCATTATTTTCATTGTTGTAATCTTGTAGAAGTGTTTGAACCCTATACTAGATAACAAGAGATGTTTGAAGATGTGAAAAATAGTAAATATAACCCAAATTAGTTTTTAAAAAAAACTACATAAGTTGTTACAAGAGAGTAGGAGAAGAGAGAGAAAACTGTATACTTGTTCGGCGCCTAGGAGCTAGGCGCCCCTCCTCCGCACCTAACCAAACCCGCATAGCGAATTTTAGAACACCGGTATGCCCCGATTGTTTGTAGAAGAAGCATGCACCTTTCTCCTTCTCGGATTATTTGGACTTCCCTCAGCTACTCTTGCATCTATCCTTATTCTTCGACTTCACCATTTCATTAGCGATCAACCTCAGTAACTCCTGGATTAGATTTAGCCTCTTCATAATCTCATTATTAAGAAGAGTTGTTATTACCTCTTCCATCCCGAGAGTCACATTTCCATGAAGGATCGTTGTCACCAAATGGACATAAGATCCCGGAAGCTAAAAAATTAGTAAAAATGTCTTGTCCTCCTCTAGCTTTACTTTGAGATACATAATACCACTAACATTTTTTTTAAAGCTCCTCAAATAGTTAAGAATTTGGTTTCATTCCTTTATGCATAAACTGTAGAGTTGCTTCTTGAAATACAACTTATTAAACAATGACTTTGTCATGTACAAGCTCTCTAGTTTCAACCATAATCCGGCTACAGAAGTCTCGGATATAGCATTGTACATCACCTCATTCGTCAGACAAGGCTCTATCGTACTTTGTGCCCTATGATCTATGTTATCCCATGTATACCCATCATATTGTCCTTGCCAGCAGCAGCCTTAAACACTCTCTTTCACGAGGATAACCTAGATCATTCTCTACCACAAAGAGAAGTTTCTTTTACCATTGAACTTTTCCACTTTGAACTTGATGTTATTAACATTGTTATTCGTCACCCCAAAATTCCGAAAGAGAAAAAATTCGTCGGACCTTAACGAACAAACGGTTTCAAGAATCTTTATATCTCTACTATTATAAAGAGGCTTAAAAATGACTCAAAATGAGTCAGCCGTCTAAAGTCGTATGTATATCCTCGTATAATTAAAAATTAAAAAAATATTAACTAATAGCTTAACTACCTGATATTATCTGACTACTTGTACGTATATATATAACAAATCATAATTAAATATAAACATATCTATAATAAATCCTAATTAAAATGTATTCAAATCATATCTATAACAAATCCAAATTTAAATTATTTTTCAACAATATCAGACAATTTCTTTTTGCGTACAACGCACATGAACATGACTAGTAGGAAGATAAGGAGCGAATCAATATCGTCATCTACCGTTGACCTAGATCCAAAAATTTGAAATTATAACGGTTCCTTTAGCTATGATACCAGTGCGACACACAGAACCTCACATACAAATAACCTTACGACGATGAGAATAACAAGACAACAATTGGAAAAATAGCAACAAGAACAAAAACGCAATATTTAACGTGGTTCAGTCAAATTCGACCTACTTCACGAGACAATGGGAGAAATAGCTTTATTGAATCAACAAGAGAACCTTACTAGGATTACACACAATACCACAAAACCCTCTCCTTATAAGATCTCCAATAAGCTTTCTCATTCTTCTTATCGATGACTCCCTCTATGGCCTCTAAGAACTCACTTTTGCAAGCCTCCTTTTTTCTTTCAAGCCCTCCAATCATAGGGCTCAAGGGAACCCTTAAATAGGAACCCCAACCTTCCCCAAGTCGCAATTTGGACCGTCGAATCTTGCTCATCAAATCTAAATTGTTCCTATTTTCAGTCTAGACCGAGGCAATGGCATACGGCACTATGCTTAGTTAGCACATAATTGTGTCCAATACTTGTTGGAATGAAAACGTACTTCATTAGTATGCCGACGGTATACCCACGATATGTCGTCTCATACTCTTGGCTCTTTTGAGTCCGTATTGCTGCTATTCCTCCTAGACTTCTCTGATCATCGGACGCCGTTCGTTGTTCTCCATAGTTGAACACAAACCATATACACCACCAAAATATACTAGTAATAAGTCAATAGCATTGATTTCTCTCTCAAAAAATTTCAATAGTATTGACATTTTACGAACAAAGGTATCAGTGGTATGGATGGAATGAGAGAAAAATATAGAATACCAGCAATTCCTGGTATGCTGCATAGTACTGTGGATATCTTGCACGTGGACCACCAAAAGCCTCCTGCCACGTATCGATCAAAACTAGTATCTTCTCCTTGACATGAAAATCAGGCTGCAGGATGGAGAAAGAGTAGGATTGTTCAGTATTTTCAGTGAGAACTCGCACAAGCTTTCAGATTTTAAAACAACCTTCTTTTTCACTATCTTCGCCATCTCATGAGGAACTTCTCTCTCTGCAATGTGCATATGAACTATGTCCGAGCAATTCTTTATTATTGTTTCCAGTAGCTGAAAATGGAAGGGAAAGCACATACATCTAAGTAGAAGAAATTCATAAAATGACGTAACAATATGAATTCGGCATCAATTTTGATGTATAGTATATGTGTTCGTCCCATGTCCGATATGACACCTACAAGTAAAATGACAAAAACTCATGGAACATTTGCAGACTTACGGTCAGCGCTAGAAGTTGGACCTTCAGATTCTTATGTCCAATTCGCTTTTTAATGCCTTTGACAACATCCTTTGCTTGCCTAGTTAAACAAAAAACAATCACAAGAATTAATTAACCATAAACATCAACAAACCATACTTTTTTATATAATCCTAATAATTCAACCTTTATTCAAGAAAACTTCAAATTTTCCTAAAACCAAATTTCCTATTGGGTAAGTTACTATTTTTACCTTTTCCAATTGCATTCATATATTGTTAAAACCAATGTCACGGGACCAAGGATTAGTTTTGTTCCCATTTGAAAAAGAGAGTTTGTCGTTTCCGTGAGCATATTGACCAAAACATCAAACAAAATTTGTTTGGTTCCGGTGTTTACCATTTTCACCATACAAAATGCTGAAAATAATAAACGTCAATCGCTCATGAGAGCACCATTCAGTGGTGTAGCCATGTGGGGCCGAGGGGGCGCTGCTGCGCCTCCTGGATTCTGGATTTCTCTTTTTTTTTTAAGTAAAATTCTACAAGTAGTAATAGTCTAGTGTACATAGTGTAGAGTCTCTTCTCCAAACGTGAAAGGAGAGGTACCTAGTGAAAGGAGAGTGTAGACACTAGACTAAAGCTAATTAGAGCTGTCAAGCGGGCCAGGCCAGGCTGGTCCGGCCTGAATTTGGGTGGGCCGGACCGGGCCTCTAAGGACCATGTACTATAGCGGGCCGGGCCTAGAGGTGAGAATCTGAGCCCAGGCCAGCACGTGGTCCATGACCCGGTGGGTTTCGGACCGGGCCGGGCCGGGCCGAGCTTGGGCCTTGCACATGTTACATAAAAAATTCACTATGTTGAGAGTATTAGTGGGTGTTTAGTCTCACGTCTAGTAGAATAGAAGAAAGAGGGCTTAGCCTCT
The DNA here is from genome assembly GCA_036927795.1 of Iris macrosiphon. Classification (NCBI taxonomy): domain Eukaryota; kingdom Viridiplantae; phylum Streptophyta; class Magnoliopsida; order Asparagales; family Iridaceae; genus Iris; species Iris macrosiphon. The sequence goes on along the minus strand of JAYESA010000009.1, from coordinate 23,958,051 downwards.
CCTATATATATGTAGTCCCACCCATCAACAAAATTAAGTCAAGTATTAAACCAAGTTTCTATTTGGTATCAAAGCCAAATCCTCCCACCCTTCTCCAAACCCAAACCCTCTCACAGCCGCCCCCCCTCCCTTCTTTCCCCGCCGGCCCCGGCGACCGCCTGGCCTCACGCCACAGCGTTGCCGGCCTGACCCGCCGTCGCAGCTGCTGCTGCTGTCGCGGTTGCTGTTGTTGTCGCGACTGCTGTTGTTGCCGCTGTGATCCCGGCGACCCCCGACCCTAACGATTTTCTTCTTCGTCTTCTCTCCTGCAAGTTGTAACTCGGTTCTGTCCATATGCAACTGCGATTGCACGGAAGGCCGATAAATTTAATTTTCTGATTATTGTTTTGTAGCAGTAAGTTGTAATCGGGATATTAATTATATAGTTGCTTGTTGGATCAAGATATATCAGTAAGGGAACTCTTGTGTGAACTCCTGATCTCGACTACACTGTCGGTTCCTCCTTCTCGTCAGACCATGCGACCTCGGGTCGAAGCCGTGCACGGGACGTAAGCAGCGACTCTAAGGGACACCGCTACCGCTGAAGGAGAGACAACAGACGTAGAGAAGACAAGAAGATCTGCCACCGTCTTGCTGATCTTGCTAATGGAAGAGGACAAGAAGAAGACGATGGAGACGATCTACGGCAAGCTGACGGCCCAAGAGATGAAAGCTTTGGTGGACGATCTCTTCTCCAAGAGGCTGATCGAGACTAGCTACCGTGGTGCACACGCAGATGTGGATCCATCACCATACAAAATGAAAAAGTTGGAGAAACTGGAGATAAAGTTGGAGGGTACTTCCAACTACTTGAAGTGGTCGCGTCAGACGAGGGACATGGCAAAGCAGGGATAATAGGCACAGTAGTTGACTACTGCTTTCTCCTTCTGTAGACTTGGAGCTCTGTAGATTGTTCTATAATCTGTTCCTCCCCCTGCACTGGAGCATCACTTTCTTCCTCCTGATTGTCACCACTTTCTTCCTCCTAATTATGTGTATCCTCATCACTTTCCTCACACTCACTATTTTTCCCTTGTTCCCTTGGATCAACTGTAGAAGCATGAAAAATCTGTAGTCATGCGGCTTATATGCAGACCGCATCCTCATGCTGAAGACAAGCCCATAGTCATCCCCCCATGCGGCCTGGACAGACAAAGAGAGCCGAGTCGCATAACATGCCCCCTGACACGGCCTCCAAGGGTCTACCAGAGTTCCAATCTAAATACTTATGGCCCTGACTGCCTCGAAAAGTGTGAGAGAGACGGCGACACACCATCCGACAGAAAAGTCACGTGACTTCGTCAGAACGCACAGAGCACGTATGCGGCTACATGACCCATGCGGCCTAGCCAACATGCGGTCAGAGTGTCTAGTCGATCACGAGAGCACGTATGCGGCTACACAACCCATGCGGTCTCGCCAACATGCGGCAAAAGTGTCCATTCGACCAAGGCCCAAACGAGAGCACGTATGCGGCTACATGACCCATACGGCCTCGCCAACATGCGGCCTAGTTGTTATGCGGCCTCCAGCTCACAAGATCTTCTCGTTACAACTGCAGAGATCTTCGCACAGTTGGTGGTGACTACATGTCCAGTTGACCAAGTCACGCCCACAACGGGTTGATAACCACCCCGAGATCTCATCAACAGCATATCTCAACCAAGACCACGTGACAATATGCCCACGGCATGCGGCAACAGTTGCAACTGCATTCTGTTGAAGAAGCCTTATGCGGCCACCAAACAGAGGCATATGCGGCACCCATCGTCCATCAGCACGATGGCTATAAATAGGAGCAACTTGAACATTCTAAAGGTCGACTTTTTCTGCTTCAGGGAGAGACCGAGCCAAAAGAGGCTAGCTGGCCATCTGCGAATCAACACTCAAGGGAGAGAGAAGAGCTTCTGCATCGGATCGCCCACAGAGTAAAGAGAGTTGCTACACTCCTAACTCTACATCGTCACCCCCCAAAAAATAAAATTTGTACTTAGATTGTCTCATAGAACTCTTCTTTGTGCTATCTTAGTTTGTTAATCAAATCTAGTTCTCCCAGTTCTCGTTTTGATATTAAATGGCAAACACGGTGACGACTCTGCTGGAGACATCATTCTCCTCTGTTGAGAAGTTGGTGACGCAGTCCGATGCGGCCAAGCTCGGTTCGACACAAAAGATGTTGGTGGTCCGCTTCGACCAGCAAGTGTTCGAGGACATGCTCTCCGGGGACAGCACGAGTCCTTCTCCGAGGCAAGCAAAGCCCAAGAAGACCCGCAGGACATGGGTAGCAAAGGCCTCTGCACCTCAACCAACTGCGGAGCATGCGCTCCCCGTCTCTCCCAGCCGCAGGGACCGCACATCATGCGGCCACTGTCTATGCGGCAGCCTCTCCCAACTAAAAGGGTGCTCCCCACTTGAAGACCCGCAGAACGTGGATGGCTAAGGCCGTTGCGCCCCACCCAACTGCGGAGCAGACGCTTCCAGCCTCTCACTCTGTTGCCCATGACGGTTGTCGGACGAACACCCATAACGTCCACATTTATGCGACATCTCGGGCTGACGCAGAGACTACTCAGCACCGAAACTCTGGCAGAGGAAAAAACTACGATGCCAAACGTCCTCGTGCTGAGGCAGCTTCCATGCGGCCAAGGGGGAGGCCGCATAATACTGTCCATGCGGCATCAACTCACAACAGCAGACGGCAGGCCGCATCCGGCCCCAATAGCAACAGAACCTTTGTTTTCGACCGTATCTCATGCGACGCAGATCCTATGCGACTCACTGAGAATGGTGAAAATCCAAAAGTGGACTCTTCATACTACGCACATGCGGTAGCTAAGCTGAAGAAATTCAGGGCAGTGCGAGCACGTCAAGCTCAAGCAACTGCTCATACGACCGACTGCCAACAGGCATCGCTAGTTATTAGGCGAGCCTCTGACGAAAAGTTGGTACGTCCAGCCCACAGGGACCAATGGACAGGGTCAGTCTCAAAAGTCTTCCATCGGTACCTCGGGGCAAGTTCGTGTACGAACCCCAGACCATGGAGCAAACATAGTACCTGCGCATCCTGTGCCCAGGATACCCGGACTCACAAAAAGGATGCAAAGGTAAAACACCCTTCGCATGATTTGCGTGACGTGATAACTCACAAACGCAAAGCAAGAAAAACAACTGCGGCGTGCGACATGCCCTCTCCGAGGCACAGCTGCACCAACATCATTATCAACTGCTGCTGCAATAAAGCAGTAGTACTCACAGACAGGCAGTCGGCTTTCCAGCGACTGCACCAGAAAGCACCTACCCGACAGCAATCCGGAGATCAGGTGCAAGTATCAAAGGGTGCAAGTATCAAAGGAGGAGGAGTTGCCCTTCGTCTCATGCTACTCAACTGGAAAGCTTCCCGCCGCCAAGGGAAGAAAGCAGTCAAACACCTCCAGTCCGGCGCTCTCTACCACTGCATCGTGAAGGCGATTACCCGGAGGGCTAACAACGGCACCTGCGGAAGGCGTCTTCCAAGGCACCCGCTCAAGGAAGAAGTTGTATGCTCCTGGAGGTAGTTCTTCCTCAGAACCTCTGGGGGTGGCCTAGGCTCAGGGTAGTGTTCCCCTGGACGTACGCGACAACCCGGCGTTCCGAGGGGATAGTGAATCTCAAGGGTCAGATGTCGGGTTCCCTAGAGCATCTAGGGCTGGGGGTAGCAATCCTCCAGAATCGGAAGATGGTGCGATGATATCTACCTCCCCTAAAGACTGTAACTCCTAAGGAACAGACAATGACATTCTTAGGGGTAATCACCCTCGAATAGCCAGAGCGTCATCTGGAGCTGGGAGTAGCATCTCCTTTGAGTCTGAAGACGATGCAACCATGCCCGTCTTCCCTAAAGACAGTGCGACTCATGAACCGAAGACGGAAGGGCTCGGCGATCACCAACATCTCGATGCCCTTGAGGCAATGATGCACACCATGAGTGCCACAATACAGACTCTGGCCCAGGCAATACTGGAGATCAAGACAAACATGGTCCTGCCACCCTCAGGGCCCGCAGTAACTCTGCAAGCCGGGGGTAGCAATCTCCTGGTGACCCACGCCAATCAGTCATGCGGTAAGGACAGTGATTTCCAAGAACCAAACAATGACATGTCTTGGGGTAGCCTCCATCGACAAGAGAGCAGCATCCAAAACTGGGGGTATAATTTCCTCCAAGTCCGAAAACGATGCTAAACTACCAGTCTCCCCGGAGGACCGTACGACTCAAAAACTGGGGTAAAATTTCCTCCAAGTCCGAAAACGATGCAAAACTACCCGTCTCCCCGGAGGACCGTACGACTCAGGTATTGGAATCCCTAAAGTCAAAGGGGACTTTCTCCTTCAATGACGACATCATTGAGATCTTCAACATACTGAGAAAGGAAAACAAACTTCAGCTACCCAACATCAGGTGCCCTGAAGAGGCTGACAAGGTCGATAACCCAAAACATTGTCTCTTTTATCGGTACATTCATCATCCAACCAGAGACTGCTCTGTGTTGAAGAGACGTATCCAGCAATTGATCAATGCCAATGAGCTCACCCTCGACTTCGAGGATAAGACGGCCATTGTGAACATAGTATCCCTCCAATTTGACAATTTTCCACTGACGGAAGCCCAAGACGAAGTGATCCCAGCCCAGGCAACCAGGGAAGTCATCCACCTCCCGCCAGCTCGCAACCGAGTAGGAGGCTTGGTATCACTTACCACCCCAAGAGGTGAGGTCACTGCTCAAAGGCTGGCACAACAAATAGCACAGTCAACGACCAGGTCAAAGGGAAAGCAATGCAGGCCAGGTCGTAGGATCCTTTCTTTAGAAAGCACAAATTGTAGACTTCGGATGCTCAGCGCAGCTCGACAAGTCTCCCCGTGCACAAAAACTAAGTCTCGCATGACTCATCAGCAATGGAGTATGATAGGCAGTGCTCCATTGTACGCATCCAAGCAAGTCTTCAGCGCAAGGGCGTATTACCCTCCATGTGCACACGATAGTACTTCTCGTCGTAACAAATCCTTGCGGACAACAGACAGTGTTCCCCTGCACAATATACAAAAACGCGCAGCAAGCGATGGTCCTCGACCAGGTAGACAAACGTGCGCAAGCGGCAGTGATCCTACGCGCACAACTCAGTCAACTCCCTCGTGTATACACGGCAGTGTTCCTGTGCATAGAGCTCCTTATTTGGCGTATGCTGAGTCATCAACAGTATTCAACGTAACAAATGATGAGCTGCCTCAGTTCCATTATTACAGCCAACAATCATTATGTCTCATGTCGAAGATGGGATACAACCTCCAAGAAGCTGAAGGCCTGAACTTTAGTAAAGGACGACGTATTCCTTTACAGTCCGACAGTTTTTACAACAACACTCGCAGAGGGCTAGGATATAGAGATGCTTGCACGCGCCATGACTCACAAGACGGCCGACAAATTCCAACCTAAATGGAAGAGTCCGTTCATTATGGAAACCATATTTCCCAACGACGCATACCGGCTAGCAAAACCCAACGGCGACTTGCTTCTGATGTCTATCAACGACAAGTTCCTCAAAAAGTACTACGTCTAAATTGGACTGATACTCCTCTATTATCAAACTACATCGTATCTTCCTGGGCGTTGGTTCATGTCCACAGGACCTCTGGACTGTCGCTCTAACACATACTCCGACGGAGTCTGCCATGTACATATTACCTCTGAGCAAACTTTCCGGCCTTGACCATCGATCATCATGTCCATATTATCTCTGATATCGATTGTCTTCCAACTTATCACCTGTACCCAATCTGGAGTAACCCCGCGGTTTTAAGTCCACAAAAACTGCCACGTCCATATTACCTCTGGCAGGGCTTGTCTCAAACATATTACTTTCATTAACGTGCGCAAAAAGTAGTATGCCCACAAAACCTATCCCGTCCATTTTACCTCTGATAGAGTTTATTTCGAATCTATTACTCGTACCCCAAGTGCGCAAAAGGGTAATAGGTCCACCAAAAAACCCTAGCAGGATGTCCTTAAAATCCACAAAACTTATCACGTCCATATTACCTCTGATAGGGTTTATTTCGAATTTATTACTCGCGCCCCAAGTGCGCAATAGGGTAATAGGTCCACCAAAAATCTCCCAGCGGGATGTCCTTAAAATCCACAAAACATATCACGTTCATATTACCTATGATAGAGTTTGTTTCGAATCTATTACTCACGCCCCAAGTGCGCAACAGGGTAATAGGTCCGCCAAAAATCCTCCAGCGGGGTGTGCTTAAAATCCACAAAACCTATCACGTCCATATTACCTCTGATAGGGTTTGTTTCGAATCTATTACTCGTGCCCCAAGTGCGCAACAGGGTAATAGGTCCACAAAAAATCCTCCAGTGGAATGTCCTCAGAACCGTACCTAATCTCTCGGTATGGCCATTGATCAGCTCACGTCTACGTCACCTCTGAGCTATCGTCCTCACATCCTCCCCCGAGGGTCCGCCATGTCCTTCGCACCTCTAAGCAAATATTTCGGATTGGCTATCGATCATCACGTCCACAGTTCCTCTGATATCGATCGTCGTCTCAACTTATCACCTGTACCTAAATTTAAGTACGCCAATGGTGTTAAGTATTCCAAACTTGTCACCTCTGGCAAGGCCTAGTTCAAACTTATTACTTGCACTCTCGTGCGCAAGAAGTAATAAGTCCACCAAAAAATTTCCAATAGGTTTTGTCATGTCCTTCGTATCTCTGAGCAAACCTTTCGGGTTGGCTATTGATCATCACGTCCACAGTAGCTCTGATATCGATCGTCGTCCCAACTGATCACCTGTACTTAAATTTAAGTACGTCAATGGTGTTAAGTCCACCAAACTTGCCACCTCTAGCAAAGCCTATTTTTGAACTTATTACTTGCACTCTAGTGCGCAGGAAGTAATAAGTCCACCGGAGATTCCCTAACGGGATATCCTTAAAAAACCACGGTATTGTATTATATTCATATTTCCTCTGGTACGATACCCAAAGCTGACACAAATGAATAGCAAAACAGAGAAGGTAGCTTTTATTTTTCTCCGCAATGAGAGATTAAAAACAAAATTATATTTCCGGGGATTATCAAGACCTCAAGCCCGAGGGCAAAATGAAGGTACAAAAAAGCATAAAAAAAACTATTGGTGCTATGAGTCAGAGCATAACGCTGCTATCCGCTCGCGGAGACGAGCAATGTGGCCGTCCAGGCACCTCTGAGCCCGGCGCTCAACTTCTTGGACATAACCTCCGGATCCTCGTAGCAAGCATAGGACTCGTATCTATCCTCTAGCTGTTGCACCAGAACCTCAACGCCAGCCATGTTCTGCGCTGTTTGGCTCGCCTCTTCCTGCTGGGCCTCCCGCAGCCTTTTTTTCATTTCATCAAGCTCAATCTGGAGCCGTCTAATCTGCTCGGTCAGGTCCTGTTGCCGAGAAAGACACTCCTCTCTGAGATCGTCCAGCCGGTCACGCCTCACCCGCAAAATTCGGAGATCCGCTGCAAGCACTCCATAGACGAAACAAAAAAGGCCTTCTCTGTATCCACCTTCTTTGAGAACTCGTTATATTCATGGGAGATCAACATTCCCATGTCCGCCTGCTAATACTGTTGCAGCTCTGTTAGGCAGCTCTCTACCTCCTGCAGTTTATGGCCCAGAAAGTTGGCCATCTGCTCAAAGCCAGGGATACCCCTCAGAGAATAGACCTGGCCCTCAGCAAAGTGCCTTGTCCAGGCGAAGGATTTGTTGCGCTCCAACACACCCTCGATCCCCTTCTTCAAAACAGGTGGAAGCTCTGGACAGAAAGTTTGACGGTCTCGTCAATCTCCTCCAATGTGGCCGGAGTCAAGGGCGGCGGGATTGAAGAAGAGGCCACTGGCGCAGCAGGCGGCACAACGGTGCTCAAAAACCTCGAAGGCGAAACAACAGTAGAGTAACTACAGGCAGTCCTGTCTGCGAACCAATCTTTCATGGACGTCCGAAGAGCCTGGATACCCGGCAACTAAGCTGCAGATGCCGGAGTATTACCAAGACTAGGAACAGAAGTAGCGGGGTGCCCCGCCACATCGGCTCCCTCCAGTGCGCCATCCCTAGATCGCGTCGCGACGGCTTCGGGAGGTGACATAGCAACCTCAAGAGGGAGAACAACCTCATCACGACGATTCACCTCCCCACTATCCAGAGAAGCTTCAGCCACGGAGACCCCGGCAACAATAGCTGGAGGAACTGCCGCCATACCAGAAGAACCCGCAATGTCTGAGGGGTCCTGGACAGACCACACAAGGGGTCCTCCACCTCTAGAAGAACGGGGGAGAGATCCAGACATCCCCCGAACAAGCCCACCACCTTGTTCTTCTCCGACATCTTCCTCGATGGCCACATCCATAGTCTGCAAAGGAAAGATAGGGTCTGCGGAACCAGAGCAACCGGTAATCAGCTTTACTCGAAGAATCAGAGTTGAAGCCAGAAAATCTGATTTTTCGTGAAATTATAAAATGACATACCAGAGGGAGGCGGCGTAGGTTATGACTCGTCCAGCGATGTCATAGCCGTCCCTATGGCTTCTATGTCGTCCACGGATATGTGCTCCAAAGGGGTATAAGGCTGCTCCGTCAAAACCGCATCCAAGCCCTGAGCCCCCGAAGCCTCAGGTGTTAGTTCTGAGACACCTACATCGAACTCCGGGGAGAGATTCCTCTTCCGATTCGGCGTAGGAAACCACCGAAGCGGTTGTCCACCGGGGACGGCCCATTTTCTCCTGTGTCTGCAAATGTCCAAACAGACCAGAAGAGAGAGAGTTGTAAAGAGGATCAGGAAGAATCAAACTAAGAGGATTTACGGATACCTTTATAGCATCTAAATAGGGTCCTGCTTCAGGAACCATTAGTGCAAGGGGTCCTACCTCTCCTCTTGCGGTTCCCTCCACAGGGGGATTAGTCTTCGCCGCTGGTCCCGTCTCTGAGACCACATCGGTCCTCGCCTTCTTGGAGTAGCGAGCATGCTGGGTCCCCGCCTTCAGTTTGCGCTTCACAACCGAAGAATCATCAGAAAGAGACGTCGTCTCCCCTTCACTGGTTGATGTGTCCAACTCCACAAGCAGGGGCCTAGCAACCCCCTTACCCTTCTTGGGCATTCTGCGGACCTTTGCCTCGGGATGCATCAGCAGGATGCCCTCGATATAACTCCTCACAGGATCGAAGTTAGGCGGCGGGACGTTGGCCGTACAATAATACTTGGCCGCCGTATACAGTATTCTCGGCATGACCCAGCCGTTGGCAATTGGAACTGAACTTTGGTGCCGGTTGCATTATAATAACTCTAGCCCTGGCTCCATCAAGCAAGCTGCTATTGTATCCGAGGGGAGCACTCGGGTGGCCCAATAAAAGCTGAGCATAGACAAATTGACGGACGAACCGGCTGGGCAAGTAGGGCTCCACGAAAACAGCAGCCTTATTCTGGTACACCAGGTGGGAGGGACGGATGGCTTGGAGCCAGCGAAAGAGCCTGCCAAACAGACTTCGAGGCCCGTCATCATAGTGAACGACGTTTCGTTCGTCGTCGGTAAACTCTGGCTCGGACGTGAAGAAGGTCCAGCCATTCATGAAAGAGCTCTCTCCTACCAGCAGGGACGGTGTCGCATCTCCACTTCATCAGCCGATACTTGCGGATCAAGGCGTCAGCAGCCACCATGTCTTCGTCAGTCCCGGGGCTCATCAAAGACCCGTGATGCAAGAGCAGCCACCCCATCAAGTAATGGTAGGGAAGCTCAATGCGATTGAAGTGACCTCTACCAGGGTGATCTTCGAACTTCGCAGCAAAGGTATGGAGGCCGCGATGGATGCAGCACACCATGGCAGGTAGGAGGGCCAGCTTGTAGCCGAAGGCCAACTTCACAGCCGGTAAAATGAGGGTGCGACTAATCCGCTCTGTCGTGCCAGACCCGTCCGGGATTACGCAATTGCGCAACCAGAGCATCAGATACCCCACCAAGATGGCATTTGAGGACAACTTGTGGGTATCTATGTAAAAATAACTGAGCTCCTCCTCGAGGCCACTCAACTCGTCAACAGGTTCGTCCTCCTCCTTCAAGGAACCTCCAGCTTCCTCACCCTCGGGGGCTAGTTCCCTTTGCTCCCGGATGAAATCAGCTACTTCCTGCTTGGGCCGGGGGACCCGAACATGAACTTTATTAGACTCCTTCTGCTCCGGGAAGAGGTAGCGAATCCAAGTTGTGATAAGGGGAGAAGACACCTCAGTAGATTTCTTCCTCTTCTTCGAAGATCTCTGGCAAATGTCGTGGTGGCATAGCAGCTCCTGGTACACCGCCAGGACCTCGGGGTTCTCCGCTTCCAACTCTCCGAGTTTTTATTGCTTGGAGTATACTCTTCGTAGGGTTAGTCGTCCCAAGGAAGCTTTGAGACGGCATACATCTCATGCAAAGCCAGGCCTATCTCGCCGCCAGGTGTAAAAAATGTTCTCGTGCGAAGATTGTACAGCTCCATCAAGGCAACAAATAGGGGACGGTTCATCTCCAAACCGTAGCAAGTGCCCCTCACAGCGAAAAACAAGTCTGCAACTCTAAGCTCCCGCTCGAACTTTTTCAGAATCCACTGGGTCAGACGACACCAGGAAACGTTATACTGAGCCCAGCTGAGAGTCCGCAGCTGCCTCGGGGGGTAAGTTTCCTTCTTGGCGACCCGATGAAGGAAGGTGCTCGCCTCGTATATGTTGAGGTTTCGTCCCAATTCACTTTCAACAAGACCAGGCTTCAGTCCCAGCAAGGAGTACGAGGGTGACTCATTCGTGCTATAAAACTCCCCCTTGTTCTTTCCGGCACCACACCGGATATTGCCAACGAACGCTCCTTGTGGTTCAGGGGTCAAGTTCCAGTCCATCCGTCGTTGACCCATCATCACCTTTAAGTCTGATAAAGAGAGTTGACGTTCAAAGAAGGAAAATGACATCTCCGTCTCGCGGAACCTAAATGACAAGTTCTCTCTGGTCGCACCCATGCCAGACTGAGAAGACTCCAAGGCATCGCCAAACAAGAAGTACGGCTTCTTAAAAGTGTCGCTGACATCCCCGACAGGGATCTCCCTTGCTTTATCTGGCTCAGCAGGAAGGAAGGACTCTGCTCGCCAATCTTCTGTTGTCGCTCAGGCGGAAGATCATTATCAAACTGATCCTGGACAGTTGCAACCAGGTCCCTCAGATTCATATTTAAGGGTAGCACGTTCCGCCCGAGGACCAGCTCGCCAGAGGGTGTAGTGGGCAATATCACTGCAAATAAAATAAAGCAACACGGTCAGATCATCAAAATCAGCATATGCGGCCTAGATACATATGCTGCCGAGAAGACCATGCGGCTGCAGTATACATGCGGTACAGTCAATCATGCGACATAGTCACCCATGCGGCCGAATAAACCATGCGGCACGATGGGTCATGCGGCTTGGTCAGTTATGCGGCAAAGGTAGACATGCGGTCGAGTTCCCATGCGGCCGAACTACCCATGCGGTAGTGAGAGGTTGGCGCATAGACAAATCCATGCGTCCAACTGTGCAAAAGTGTCACTGTGTTCAGAACTTCACTTCGTCTTCCCCGACGACCTACCCTTGACAGGCCGCTGAACGTCGACGGAGAACGGCGGAGGCTCCGCCGCAGCGGCGTGGCCCTTCCCCTTGCTGGCCTTGGCCTTACCCTTGCTCTTTCCCGCGGCAGCGGCTGAGGGAATGACTTTGGGAGCCATGACAAGAACAGCAGTAAAAAGAAGAGGAAAAAGATGATGAGAGAAGGAAAGAAGGATTTTTCTCTCTCCTTTGCCCCCATATATATAGACAACAGCATGCGACTGAAGATGAGGCGGCAGCTGCTCAGATCCCGAGTCGTCTCGATCCCCGTAACAGCCACGGATGACGGCAACTCCTCGGTTATTGGGTCACTTTATCCCCTGACGGCGTAGAATCCCAAGAGATCTTCTCGGAGATCAAACCAAATATACTCAAATTAATGACTTGACAGTCTGTCAGAAGTTCCTATGCGGCAACGTATGTATACGACACGTTAAGTCATGCAGCCGAAAAGCGATTACCCATGCTTCTTATTCAAAGTATTTCAAACTTGACACTTTGAAAACTTTGAAGGAGGTCTTGTAGAAGCATGAAAAATATATAGTCATGCGGCTTATATGCAGGCTGCATCCTTATGCTGAAGACAGGCCCATAGTCATCCCCCATGCGGTCTGGACAGACAAAGAGAGCCGAGTCGCATAACATGCCCTCTGACACGGCCTCCAAGGGTTTGACACAGTTCCAATCTAAACACTTATGGCCCTGACTGTCTCGAAAAGTGTGAAAGAGATGGCGACACCATCTTACAGAAAAGTCACGTCAGGCATTAATGACTTCGTCAGAACGCACAAAGCACGTATGCGGCTACATGACCGATACGGCCTCGCCAACATGTGGCCAGAGTGTCCAGTCGACCACGATAGCACGTATGAGGCTATACAACCCATGTGGGCTCGCCAACATGCGGCCAGAGTGTCCATTCGACCAAGGCCCAAACGAGAGCACGTATGCGGCTACATGACCCATACGGCCTCGCCAACATACGGCCTAGTTGTTATACGGCCTCCAGCTCACAAGATATTCATGTTACAACTGCAGAGATCTCCGTACAGTTGGTGGTGACTACGTGTCCAGCTGACTAAGTCATGCCCACAATGGGTTGATAATAACCCCGAGATCTCATCAACAACATATCTCAACCAAGACCGCGTGGCAATCTGCCCACGGCATGCGGCAACATTTGCAACCGCATTATGTTGAAGGAGCTTTATGCGGCCACCAAACAGAGGCATATGCGGCACCCATAGTCCATCAGCACGATGGCTCTAAATAGGAGCAACTTAAACGTTCTAAAGGTCGACTTTTTCTGCTTCGGAGAGAGACCGAACCAAAAGACGCTGGCTGGCCATCTGCGAATCAACACTCAAGGGAGAGAAAAGCTTCTGTATCGTATCGTCCACGTAGTAAAGAGAGTTGCTACACTCCTAACCCTCCATCATCATCCCCCAGAAAATAAAATTTGTACTTAGATTGTCTTATATGACTCTTCTTTGTACTCTCTTAGTTTGTTAATCAAATCTAGTTCTCCCAGTTCTCGTTTTGATATTAAATGGCAAACACCAGCTTCCATCATTGGACATGGAATTAACCCGACAATCACCTTAGGCCCATCTCCCCTTCACTTCTAACACCTCCTGTGTTAGGTGTGTCACCAAATGCGGAGCCTTCACCTGAACCATTATGATAGTATGGTTCCATCTCTCTGAATGTAACATTCATGCTTACAAAGAGCCTTCGCTCTCCCGGACTCCAATAAGAATATCACTTCTAAGTCCCTGAATAGCCAACAAAGATACACTTCACTGCCCGAGGGTCCAACTTTCCCACCGAAGGTTTGTTATTTTTCACAAAACATACACATCCAAATACCTTTGGGGTAACAATATACTTGTTCTCCTGTAAGCATCTCAAACGGTGTCTTCCATCCTAACACCTGAGAGGGCATCCTGTTGATGATATATGCAGCCGTCAACACTGTATGCCCCCACAAGTGTTTAGGAACATTCATGGCAAACATCATTGACCGTGCTACTTCTAACAGGTGCATGTTCTTCCGCTCTGCCATGTCATTTTGTGCTGGTGTATAGGCACACGAAGTCTGATGTTGTATCTCATGGGCTGATAAGTACTCTTCAATAGCCTTGTTGGTGTATTCTGTCCCATTGTCAGATCTCAAAATTTTTATGTTAGCATTGTACTGTGTTGTAATCCTGCGATCTTGAAAGCATGCAAAGAAATCTTAAAAGCATGTCCCTCGCCTAACCCTGCCCCAACTCTTGAAGATGCACCTCCCGCACCGGATCCCTCTGATTCGGATGCAGATTCCTCTGATTCGGATGGTGTGATCTCTTCACCACTTTCTCGTATTCCCTTAAGGATATTTTCTCGCAGTAATGCGGAAAAATCCTATAATCGTTATGGTTATGAACATGACATTACCAATTTCTTATCCTACTATAATATATCACATACCTATCGAGCATTCATTGCATCGTTAGCCACCACCTCTTTTCCTAAGTGTTGGCAGGAAGTGAAAGAAGATCCAAGGTGGAGAGCTGCAATGTTGGAGGAACTTGGGGCACTCGAAAGAAATAGGACATGGGAGCTTGTTCTGTTGCCTAAAGGAAAGAAAGCATCTGGATGCAAATGGGTCTTCACAGTAAAGAAGACGCCAAAAGGAAAGGTGGAGCGGTATAAGGCAAGGTTGGTTGCAAAGGAATTCACTCAATCCTATGGCATCGACTATGATGAGACATTTGTTCCAGTGGCAAAGATGAGCATTGTGGGAACCCTGGTCTCCCTTGCAGCAAACCATGGGTGACAGCTATATCAATTGGATGTGAAGAACGCTTTTTTTCATGGGGACCTACAAGAGGAAGTATACATGGAGACCCCTCCGGGGATTTGCACGAAGCAGTCGACGGAAAAGGCATGCAAGCTAAAGAAATTACTATATGGGCTCAAACAATCTCCTCGAGCCTGGTTTGATAGATTCAGGAAGGCTGTCACAGGCATACTGTTAGACCAATGCAGATCACACGATTTTCTTCCAGCATGCAAGAGGCCACATCACCATACTTGTAGTGTATGTGGATGATATAGTGATCACAGGTAATAATGAGGAGGAGATCACCTAGCTGAAGTCAAAACTCGCCAAGGAGTTTGAAGTGAAGGACTTGGAATGATGAGGTATTTTCTCGGGATCGAGGTGGCTCGAGGAAGAGATGAGATCGTCCTCTCTCAGAGGAAGTATGTACTAGACCTGCTCACAGAGACTAGTATGTTGGGATGTCGATCGACAGTCACTCCAATCGATCAGAAAGATAGGTTGGGTGCAAAGGCAGGAGAGCATGTTGATCGTGAGAGATATCAGAAACTTGTAGGCAGATTGATTTATCTAGGCCACACTCGCCATGATATCCCATTTGCTATGAGTATAGTGAGTCGCTACATGCATGATCCAAGGAAGGGTCACATGGATACAGTTTTTCGTATTCTGAGATATCTGAAGGGGACTCCTGGAAGAGGACTATGGTTCAAGAAAATGGACACCTGGGTGTTGAGGGGTACTGCGATACAGATTGGGCAAGCTGCATAGACGACAGAAGGTCTACCTCAGGGTACTGTGTCTTTGTGGGGGGTAACCTAATCTCATAGAGAAGCAAAAAACAGTCTGTGGTAGCACGATCGACTGCTGAAGCAGAGTATAGAGCTATGGCTCTGGGAGTGTCAAAGTTGCTGTGGGTAAGAGCACTGCTGACGGAGTTGAAGCTGGACCAGGGAACACCGTTGCGTCTTCTAAGTGACAGTCAAGCTGCAATAAGTATACCTAACAATCCAGTCCAGCATGACAGAACTAAGTATATCGAGATCGATCGGTTCTTCATCAAAGAGAAGCTACAAAAAGGGATATTAAAGCTCGATCATGTTCGCTCAGAAGAACAAGTTACAGATTGTCTAACTAAGGGCCTTAATTCATCGAGTCTTTCTAAACTATGTGACAAGATGGGAATAATTGATATCTATCGCCCATCTTGAGGGGGAGTATTGAGAGTACTAGTGGGTATTTAGTCCCACATCTAGTAGAATAGTAGAGAGAGGGGTTAGCATCTCCTATATATGTAGTCTCACCCATCAATAAAATTAAGCCAAGTATTAAACCAAGTTTCTATTCACAACTTGGATAGTTAGAAAATTAAAGTCTAAACTTAATTAATTTTAGCTTCAATTGCATTCTAATTAGCAAGTGCAACTCAATTATGTGAATCCAACTTTTGTACTGGTAGTAATTTCCTTAAGTGTATTGTTACTGTATTAATATTATTTCTTCTTAGTTCCATTTGTTCCGTTATTCCTTTGTTTCCTTGGTTTACTAATGATATTGTGCCATCTTGACTTCATTAAACCAAAGGGCACATGAAGCATGTCATTTATGTTTTCTGGGATCCGTGGGGAGCTTGTAGCTTCTATTAGTGAAGTCCCTGTCAGTGTGTGGTCAGTTGGTTCGGAGGAGAAGGTGGATGTGTGCATGAACTGAACTGTAACATAAGCTAGTTTCACTCATGTGTATTCCACCCTACCAGTCAGAGTGTGGTCAGTTGGCTCGTGCCGGGCCGGGCCATGCCGAGCCTTAGGTCGGGACGGACTTGGGGTTCGGGACGGACCTCTCTTATGGACCGAGAAATTAAGCCTGGCACGTCCCGGTATACCGGGTCGGGCCAGTCCGGGTCCAAGATTATTCGGGCCGAGCCGGCACATCGGCTATTTTTTCGGGCCGGACTCGTGCCGGAGTGGGCCAGCCCGGCCCAATTGACAAGTCTACAGCTAATAGTGCTATTGAGTAAGGAGAGGTACCTAGCACCCGCAATCTACTTAGCACCTATAGCCTATTGAGTAGAAAGGAGAGGTACCTAGCGTATGTCCATGACCATCTCTTCTCAATGACAAAGAGAGGAAAGTCATCTTTCTCCTCACCTTACCCAATATACAAATCAGCTCTCTCAACCCAGCCCCATCATCATTTTCTGTTGTCGAACTTTTTTTGGACCCGTACCCTAACCTCGCCGCGGCCGAACGACCGACGACCATTACAGACGACCCCACGCGTGCATGCTCTCCGTCTGACCTCGCCTGCACTGTGCCAACGTCGGGCATCCTTCGACACGACATATACCCGACAACGCACCCACGATATACTTAACACTACATCCATATGTAAACATTTGCTTTTAGTCTCAGTTCTTTGTTTTATACTTTATGTAAACATTTGCTTTTTGTTATGTTCTATCATGGCTATTTTATGAACATATTATCCCTAAAGTGATGGTTATTTTATTGGCAACATAACTTCTATGGTTAATGGTTACATTCCAAAGAAGTTGTGGGTTTACAAGAACTTTTTTGTTATGATCTACCAGTTGTTTATCATGGTTATTTTTAGACACTTTAGTGCATTAATATATACATTTTAGACACTTTACAGAAAGCAAATGTTCTATCATGGTTATTTTTATATTGGCAACAGAACTTCTATGGTTATTTTATGAACATATTATGATGGTTGTTTACAATCACTTTACTGTAATTTATGCCTAATTTGTCTAAACATCTTGATATAATCTTGGCTAATATTTTAAAATAGGAAACTTCATACTTGAATCCGATCATGGCTAATATTTCAAAATTCGATATTTTTCAGATGAAAAATAATACATTATTCATTTTTTTCAATAAATCTCAAGAACAAGTTGTTTCAAGCAGCCAAGAGCCACCAACCGGACCACCTCCACTCCCATATCAGCCTATTGTCCAATCCTTGCCTACGTGCAATATAGATAAATATGTTATTGTAATTTATTATTATTTTAATAGTAAGTATTGCTCCCCTTGAATTAAAATCATGGTTACGCCACTGACACCATTTGGTGTTTCTCATTTGAAATGGGAGCCAAACAACCCCAAAACTCTAGTATTTGTTGTGAGGGATAAAAGTTAAATATTTAGGTAAGTTTGGTTCGAACCTAAATGTAACATATTTGCCAAAATGGCAAACGAAATCTGTTTGGTTCCAGTATTTGCCGTTTTCACCGTATAAAAGTGGTAAAAAGGGGCAAATGTCAAAGGGTTGTTAGAGCACCATTTGATGTTTCTCATTTGAAATGATATGTTTGTCATTTAAAAAGGGAACCAAACAAGAACATCCATATTGGAAAAAGAGCTAGATTTACGTTGAGGTATATATATATATATATATATATATAATCCGCTTAGAGTACGTGCCAGAGAATTTGAATCTGTGTTACTTTGATGCCATGTTAAAATTTCTATCACTGAACCAAAATTCTAGAATTATAGTGAGTGTGAAATATTTATTCTTACCATATAATAATATAAGGACATTTCTATTTCTTCAACTCTCTCTAAATTCAACAGTTCTAACAAGAAATAAAATAAAATAAAATAAAAAGACCGAAATTGAGAAATGGAAAGTTTGATACCCAGGGTCGTGGTTGAGGATGTCACATATCTCGAGGTTCATGGCCCAGTCGGGGCCGATGAGCATGTCAGTGGTCGCCCGACCCACCAACGAACCGGTCATCCTTCCGACCCGAGTCCGTCAGGGATCGGGAAAGCCTGGAGAGGGGGAATGTGGAGGAATTTAGAGAGAGGGAAAGAGAAGAAGAAAAGGAGGTGGTGGAGAATTTTTCTTTTTCTTTTTTTTCTCTTCGTGAAGAGCGCCGAGTTTTCATCCAAATAAAATCCTAAAAATAGAAATTTAGAATCCTTCCTCCCGTTGGCGGGCTCATAAACGGTCCAACTGTCCCTGCTTGCTTCAGGTTTGGAATTCTTTTTTAGTTTGTGAGGTACGCAAATAACAAAAGAAAAAAAGAAAAAAAAAAGTATGCAAATAACAAAGCAAGAAATTCTTGTTATTTCTTTTAGTAACCTTTATCGTCTCCAAACTTTGGACCATCTCCTGGGGACTTTTGGACATTTTATATTAACTATTTGTATGTTTTATACTTATTATACTAATCATCTTTACTTTAAAACTAGTTAGACAAACTATTTCTATATTTTATATTTTCTAAAGAGTTATAATACTAACCACTTTTATGTTTCATTTTTTTTTTTTTTTATGAAAGGGAATGGTTGTTCCTATAATTAGTTTAAAAATAGTAGTAGTTCATGTAATACTCATAAAATATAGAAAGATTAATGTATTTATTTCTAATTTTTATAAAAGACTTGATATTGTAGTTTGTTTAGAAGTATCTCAACTCACTAAGATACATGTTATATATATATATATATATATATATATATGTCTCGATTTCTCCATACTCACCACCCCTTACCCATACATTCCATACAGTGAACAAGTTGTGACAAAAATGAACTGTTTACAACATTCCGAGTTAAAGTTAACTATGTGGGCTCATACTACATTCCAAGTGAGTTAAAGTTAACTATGTGGCTCATACTACAATAGTTTGTGATTTTGGAAACTTCTTACCAAATAATAAGATTTAGGAGATGTGAAACAATATAAGTTTTATATATATATATATATATATATATATATATATATATATATATATATATATATATATATATATATATATTGTTGGTGTTTTTATTTTTGGACTAGTAAAAATAGTTTTACATTGGCTACACCACCAAGTGAGTATCTCAATATAATAATTTGTATGTGTTGAGGTATGCACATGGGGTGTGGTGGGGCACATGGGTGCCATGTGGGGGTATATTATTAGAAGAAAAAATGATTAACTTCTCTATGAAAGCTTTTAAGCTTTTTGTCATGCTATTGAATATTATTCCATAGGAGCTAAGCCCACGACTCGGACTCGGACTCAAGGGCGCAAAGTGGCGCTTAGTTGGCGCACTTAGCAAGGCGCTTGTGCGCTTTTGTTGTGCTCATGCGCTAGTTTTATTTGCGGGTTTTATGCTTGGGTTGCATGCACGCGTTGCATGAGCGGGTGCTAAACGGACGCTGAGCGGGCTATGCATTGGGCTGAGATTGTGGGATATCAATTTTGTATATTGGCTTTTTAGTCCTACATCGAAAAGAAGAGGAGGATGGACTTCCATCATTCCCTATATAAAGAGCCCTCTAGCCTTTTTTAGGTACACACCAAAAATTGAGAAAGATGAGTCCAAATGAGTCCGTTCGAGTCACACAAAGAGGTGACTACGAGCGTTCCAGAAGTTCTCTTGTGAACTTGCTGGCTCCTGGGAGCAGATCCTCGATAGAGGACGAATCTTGCTTTGAGCAACGATAGTCTTCACCACCCCAGTAAGAATAATTTGTATTCTATATTTCTCTCAACTTATTTTAGTTGTAAACGTTCTATCCTAATTGGAACTGCGTTTGCAAGGAAGAACGTATTTTTTGTTCTTGAATTCTGTGATGGAGAAGGAATTGTAATCAGGAACTATATTCTATATTATATAGTTCTTTATTAGATCGAGGTATATCAAAGATGAAACTTTGTGTGAACTCCTGATCTCGACTTCAACTTCTTGTTCTACCATCTTTGATTAAGCCTCGGGACTAACAATCTTAAAGCAAGATCCGAGTAACATGGAGAACAACTGTACAAGTCTTCTCAACACATATTTTTACAAACTTGAGAAGATTGGCGGGCTACACTTCAATTATTTGGATGAGGAATGAGTCATCTGTCAAATGTTGGACGTAGGTAGAGAGAATACAGTCTCTACCATTCCTACGGATGAAAGTGAACTTGATCCGGCGTCGCTGGAGACGCAGATTCCAAGAGAAAAGAAGTTGACATCTGATGCAAGTTGGCGCATGGAGATGTCTGAAGCTAGTAGCCGCATGGAGAAGTCTACTACAATTTTTCTACGAGACTGGCACTATGCATCTACACATGGCAACAATTAGAACATGAAAGAACTCGGTACATAAGCAGTCTCGGCGCAGGACACTCACTACGCATGGCGAGCTCAGTGCAGTGTACTCACTGCGCATGGCGTTCTTTCGGTGCATGGCAGAAACTTGGCGCATAGAAGCGTCTATGTGGCTAGCTCTAAGCAAGGTCTATGCGCGACCAGGTTATGCACATAGGGCTATGAATACCTTGGCGCATGTCTCTCCAAGCATAAATAATCATGAGAATGAGGATTATAGATCCAATTTTAAACCAAAATAGCAAGGTAAAAGCCTAACTTGGTTACTTTGATTACTTAACTTGGTTTCTATGATTGCACAAGTTAAGTCATCTGGCGTGGTTGCTGACTGGTGAATGGACACTAGTGCATCTAGCCACGGGAGCTCTATGAAGAGCAGTTCACCGAGGTCAAGCCTATCACTGAAGAAGGCTGAAGATCTCGATAGTGAACAAGGATCAAGCAGAAGATCTGGGGATTGGGACAATGTGGTTCTGGACTTCGAGAAGTTACAGTCAAAGAAGTACGTGTAGCAAAGTACCAGTGATTACCAAGGAACTAATCTCAGGAAGTTTGTTGCAGACTTAAGGGTGTGTAACCTATGGTTTCCGGAATTACCAAAATTTTGAGATTTCTAATTTAATTTCAAATATCATGTTAAGAAAATTATTTCTCCTTAAAAATTTTTAGTATTAGAATTATAAAAGATGTTTTGTTTTAGAAAATGGTTTTAAAAAAAAATTTATAAAATTATTTTCCTAAATGTTGATTTATCTTTTAAATTTTATATTAATAGAATATTCGAGCTTCGTGAAAGCCCATACGTCCGTGTTGACGATACGCGACTTTCGGTATAATTCGTATACGATGAAGTCGCCTCATTTGGCGGGACGCACCCCATATCAAAAATTTTGGTTTTTAGAAATCAAGTTTTTTATTGATTTTAGAACTCGATTAGTTATCAACCTAATTCAAATTAAAATAAACTAATTGAAGACACTGGAAGGGGGTTAGATAGAGATCATACCAGAGAAGGTGGCACGAGATTCGGATGAGCGAGGAGAGCGATAATGCGCCGTGAAGTTGACTCGTTAAAACTAAAATTTTGCTCGATTTTATGGCGTTCTCGATCGTGGGGAAGGGGTGTAATCCTCCTGATTTTCAAAATTTAATAAATTTGGATTTTTCTGAATTTTCTGGAATTTTCTGAGAATTTTCTGTAATTAAATTCAGGAGTTTTATTTATTAAATAATTTTTAATTGATAATAAATAATATTAAAATATTATAAAAATAATATTTTATGGTGTAAAATAAAAAACTAGACATAGGGTAATTTTTGGGGAATTTATTGGACCCCGGAAGTATTTTTAAAGCCCAAAAAACTAATTAATTAAATAAACCGAAATAAACCGGGTTTATTTAAAAACCAAACCGGTCTAATTAAACCAATTTCTGAACCGGTTTATTAAACCAATTATTAGCGGGTCGGATCCGGGTCCAACCCAGACCCGACCCATTAACCCGAAACCCGACCCGCCTTAGTTTCAGATCGAGCCGGATCCGTTAGAACCCGACCCGTCCGCCGTCGAACCCGACCCACTGGCCACTCTTCTCCCCCAAACAGTCGACCGGTCCCCGACCCTACCGCTTCCGCTCCGCCGCCGGGAACGTCCGCCGCCGCCGCCCGTTCACTGCCCTGCGCCGCTCCCTCTTCCTCTCCCTCACCGGACCCTCTTCCCCTCCCCCTCGCCGGCCGCCGCTCCCTCTCCCTATCTCTCCTATATAAACCCTCACCCGAGCCCTATTCTCCCCTCCTCCGCCTCCGGCTCTCCACCCGACTTCCGTCGACCACCTCGCCGCCGCCACCGCCTCCCGCCCATCTCCGCCGCAGCCCCCAGCCCCCTCTCCTTCCTCCTCCTCCTCCTTCTTCCCCAGCAGCAGCCTTGCCGTGCCCCGCCCTAGCCAGCGCTTCCCTCCGGCCAGCCTGCCTCATCCGCCGCCTCCGGCCAGTGCCGCCTCGCTGCCAGACTCCGCCGAGCCGCTCGCCTCTGCCGTGCTCAGCCAACTTCGGCGACACCCCAGTGAACAGAAGACACGGACACAGGAGCCCTAAACCCTAACCCTAGGCGTGTCGGACACGAGTCGGACACGAAGGATACGCTGTTTTCGAGTCCTGTTCAGGTACTCGTATCTTCCTCCTCGTAACTCTATTTTCGATTTTGTCAGTTGTATCGTGTAGTCTGAATGACCCCCTCGGTGCCCGTGCAACCCGCTCGGTGCATCGCGTCCTGTGGTGATCGTGAACCGCGATTCAAAAACAGGAAAACCAACGCCCTATTTCACCCCGGAACTGAGTACGTCCCGCCAAACGGGACGACTTGGTCGCGTGCGGTCTTCACCGATACGTGCGCGTCGTTGATACGGATGTGCGGGATTTCGCAGAAGCTGATTCGGATGTGCGTGCACACCGAAATCAGTGCGTATCCGCGGACATCGCCCCGTATCTGACTTTTCTGTATCTCGTTGTAACTTAGTGTACACACGTCGGATCAAAACGAAACTTGTGCCATCGGACTCGTAGCAATACGCTGGTCCTGTGAGCCAAGTTTGGTTCGATTCTGAGAACGTTGATAAAATCGCGTGTCGTGGGCCCCACAGGCTCCACTCGACGGGCAATTTTGAGAACGGCTCATCGGAATCCAATTCTGGAAGTTCCGTTGGGTTCGTATCATCGTTCCTGACCTGTTGACACTAAGTTAGACTGTTTTGGAGACCTTTGACCCTGACGCACTTTTCGGTGCAAAGTGGTCCACATGTGGACCCCGCTTTAACCCGAAAATGTCATTTTTTGCCACTGTGTCCAAATTGGACTCAAGGACAGGCATTTCTAGCTGATTGATATTTTCTGGATCTGATGGTGATGTCTGTTTCAGCAACCGGAGTACTGCCTGAAATCCCAGCTGAAGCCAGAGCGACAATTGGAGCCGAAAACCCAGGCAAGTGTACCTTGCCATAAATTGCAGTATATTGATTCATTTTGTTTGCTTGATTTATTTTCTGTGACTGCTGTACATGCTCAACCCTAGGGCCATGTGACTTGCTTAGCGTCCGATTATAGTCGGGTGCCAACACCGTACGCGGGGTTGTGTAACGTCACCTAGAGATGGATATCGTGACATTTATATTTCTAGTACTTGCCATATCAAGTATGTTATACCCAGGACACCTGACACGAATCATGAGGCAGAATCTTCCTGAATATTCAAGGTGATTCTGTATAGGATACAGGTTTATGACTTATACATTTTACATGCTTAGATTTGATCCTGACTTATTGCATTAGCTTAATCTTGCGTAACATAAAACATTATGGAACTGTGACGTGAGATTACATTGGGCGGGGAGAGTATTACCATATCAAGGCTGATTATATTATTTATATTATCATCTGGATGTGTCCTAGTCTCTGACACAGAGCTTTGGCACCAGTTCTGGCCCTTCGAGAAAATACTGCTATGGTTTCTTGACACTGATCATGTAGTAGTCTCAGCCTGAGTATGACTAATAACTCTCAATTGCATATCACTTAGTTGGTATATTTGTTTACCCTATTTGTTTCATTTGCTGCATTATTTTGGCTTGTGTTTTCTGTACCTTGCTATGTCCCCTGAGGACCTGGAATGGATTATGTCCCCAGATTTAGCAGACGAGATCTACCCTGAGGTGTACGGAACAGGGGCACTACTCGGAGCAGTACCGGAACCTGAGGACGAGGTGATCGCTGAGGACTTCTCCTGAACAACTACTTCGCCATGCTCAGTTTTATTTGGCCAATAAACTCTTTATTTTCCTGTTTAATTGAACTTGTGTAAACAGACTTAATATCGGGTTGTTCCTTGATTTTTAATTACTTGTAACTGGATGTTATTTATTTCTTTTGCTGATGTTGCTATCTTTATTCTGTGGATGAGATTAGTAAACCCTGACTATTGTAAAACAGCTTAAGTATGCCCCGATGGATCCATTAAATTGGGTTTGTCCATCGGTGCGTACTGCTGGCCATTGTCACGTGTCCAGTCCCTCGATATTTTGGGACTGGGGCGTGACATGGTTTTTGTGGTGGCCCATGCAGGTCTACGACTAAATTGTTCGGTTTCAACTTAGGGACCGAACAGACCTGCAATAAGAATAGGATAAATTTTTAGGATCTCATCCACTTGCTTGAATCGTTTTTGAAATCTATATCGTATTCGAACTAATTTTTGACTTGCATCTTGCCTTGATTCCTGTGCGCCTCTTATAGTTTATTTTGATGCAGAGTAATAAATTCACAAGTAAACGACGGAACTCCAGCAAGAATACCAATAGGTGCTGAAGCCACCTACGGAGAAGATGAAGTGACGCTATTGAGTGGAGATCCCTCTACTCACCGAAGCAGCCAAGCAGATCAGCAAGCTTCTAGATTTCGGCGTGATGATATTCCACCTCCTTCGCAGTTCGTACCACCGATTTCTATATTCCCTCAAGGGTAGCCAATAGACGGGCAACAGATATTCCAAATGATCTACGCAATGATGTAAGCCCAGCAACAAGTCCAAAATGAGGCCCAACGTCGCGAGGCTGAGTACTTGAGGAACAGTCTAGTAAATGCACTGGAGCAGGCCAACCTACCAGCTAGACGGCAACCGACGGGCTCTATCACTGATTTTCGTCAACTGAAGCCCCGTACCTTTTCTGGCAAGGAGGGACCAACCGAAGTTCATGAATGGCTCACCAACATTCGGCATCAATTAGAAGCAGCTGAGCTTCCCCAGGAACGTTGGATGACTGCCGTCAGAATGCAATTGACGGACAATGTTCATCACTGGTGGCTATCCGAGGAGACCAGGCTCAGACCAGACCGGGTCACTTGGGAAGAGTTCTCCAGACTCTTCCAGGAGATGTACATTCCGGCTATCGCTCAATCAGAACTGTGGGACAAGTTCAATCGCCTCACTCAGGAAGCTATGACGATGGAAGAGTACAACGTCGAGTTCATTCGTCTAAGTCGCTTCGCCCCAACATTGATCCCGACAGAAGAAGAGAAGGCCGAGAAGTTTTTCGACGGACTCAACATCGAGTTACAGAAACTGATTGGATCCGTCGTACCAACTTCGTACTCGGACGTCCTTGCTGCAGCCCGACGCATGGAGCGCGTCACCAGGAGAGAGACCAGTCTGAAGCGGCCTTCCCCATCAGCAACAGCCAGAGCACCACAAGAAGAAGCTGCAAAGAGACCTCACATACACCAACAGCAGAAAGCAGCTACCCCACAAGTAATAGTCCTCTCTACTTGTCACTACTGTGGCAAAGCAGGCCATCTCGCCAGAGAATGCTGACGCAGGTTAGGACTGTGCTTAGGTTGCGGATCCAGACAGCATGCAGTGAGGGACTGCCCTGAGCGTAGAGAAGCACCAAGGGCAAACCAACAAGCTCTACCAGCACCAGGAGGACATCAACCTAGGCCACCCTTGGCACTTCAAGCAGCACCCTACCAGCAAGCGCAGCAACAGCAGAGGGCACCACCTCAAGGACGCGGCCAAGTTTTTGCGATGACAGTGGGAGACGCGCAGAACCATGGCGTAGCTAATGCGAGTAAGTTTTTGTAGTTCTGTTTCTAGCATTTCTGTAGTTCGTGCCTGCTGGTTCGTGACCCCAGACTTAACCTGATAGTTTAACTTGCTAATAATTGATAACCTAGTGTTAACCTAGTAATTTTGAACTTATAACTTAGAATATTTTAGAAATGTTAACCTGATATGTTTTTAAAGAATAACCTATTTTTCTAAAAAAAACTGTAATTTCCTAAATTTCCCACATTTGGGAAATTGTATAACTTTTAATGCTTAGGGAAATAATTTTTTCTAGGTGTTACTCTCAAACCTTGATTCTCCTTGATTTTGTTGTGCTTCGAACAATGTTTGCAACCGTGTCATCTCTGTTGACCGGTTATTCTTTGATTGCGAGGATGCAATCCTCTTAAGGGGGTAGATTGTAATCCCCCTGATTTTCAAAATTTAATAAATTTGGATTTTTCTGAATTTTCTGGAATTTTCTGGGAATTTTCTGTAATTAAATTCAGGAGTTTTATTTATTAAATGATTTTTAATTGATAATAAATAATATTAAAATATTATGAAAATAATATTTTATGGTGTAAAATAAAAAACTAGACATAGGGTAATTTTCTGGAAATTTATTGGACCCCGGAAGTATTTTTAAAGCCCTAAAAACTAATTAATTAAATAAACCAAAATAAACCGGGTTTATTTAAAAACCAAATCGGTCTAATTAAACCAATTTCTGAACCGGTTTATTAAACCAATTCTTAGCGGGTCGGATCCGGGTCCAACCCAGACTCGACCCATTAACCCGAAACCCGACCTGCCTTAGTTTCGGATCGGGCCGGATCCGTTAGAACCCGACCCGTCCGCCGTCGAACCCGACCCGCTGGCCACTCTTCTCCCCCAAACAGTCGACCGGTCCCCGACCCTACCGCTTCCGCTCCGCCGCCGGGAACGTCCGCCGCCGCCGCCCGTTCACTGCCCTGCGCCGCTCCCTCTTCCTCTCCCTCACCGGACCCTCTTCCCCTCCCCCTCGCCGGCCGCCGCTCCCTCTCCCCATCTCTCCTATATAAACCCTCACCCGAGCCCCATTCTCCCCTCCTCCGCCTCCGGCTCTCCACCCGACTTCCGCCGACCACCTCGCCGCCGCCACCGCCTCCCGCCCAGCTCCGCCGCAGCCCCTAGCCCCCTCTCCTTCCTCCTCCTCCTCCTTCTTTCCCAGCAGCAGCCTTGCCGTGCCCCGCCCTAGCCAGCGCTTCCCTCCGGCCAGCCTGCCTCCGCCGCCGCCTCCGGCCAGCGCCGCCTCGCCGCCAGACTCCGCCGAGCCGCTCGCCTCCGCCGTGCTCAGCCAACTCCGGCGACACCCCAGTGAACAGAAGACACGGACACAGGAGCCCTAAACCTTAACCCTAGGCGTGTCGGACACGAGTCGGACACGAAGGATACGCTATTTTCGAGCCCTGTTTAGGTACTCGTATCTTCCTCCTCGTAACTCTGTTTTTGATTCTGTCAGTTGTATCGTGTAGTCTGAATGACCCCCTCGGTGCCCGTGCAACCCGCTCGGTGCATCGCGTCCTGTGGTGATCGTGAACCGCGATCCAAAAACAGGAAAACCAACGCCCTGTTTCACCCCGAAACTGAGTATGCCCCGCCAAACGGGACGACTTGGTCGCGTGCGGTCTTCACCGATACGTGCGCGTCGTTGATACGGACGTGCGGGATTTCGCAGAAGCTGATTCGGATGTGCGTGCACACCGAAATCAGTGCGTATCCGCGGACATCGCCCCGTATCCGACTTTTTTGTATCTCGTTGTAGCTTAGTATACACACGTCGGATTAAGACGAAACTTGCGCCATCGGACTCGTAGCAATACGCTGGTCCTGTGAGCCAAGTTTGGTTTGATTCTGAGAACGTTGACAAAATCGTGTGTTGTGGGCCCCACAGGCTCCACTCGACGGGCGATTTTGAGAACGGCTCATCGGAATCCAATTCTGGAAGTTCTGTTGGGTTCGTATCACCATTCCTGACCTGTTGACACTAAGTTGGACTATTTTGGAGACCTTTGACCCTGACGCGCTTTTCGGTGCAAAGTGGCCCATATGTGGACCCTGCTTTAACCCAAAAATATCATTTTTCGCCACTATGTCCAAATTGGACTCAAGGACAGGCATTTCTAGCTGATTGATATTTTCTGGATCTGATGGTGATGTCTGTTTCAGCAACCGGAGTACTGTCTGAAATCCCAGCTGAAGCCAGAGCGACAATTGGAGCCGGAAACCCAGGCAAGTGTACCTTGCCATAAATTGCAGTATATTGATTCATTTTGTTTGCTTGATTTATTTTCTGTGACTGCTGTACATGCTCAACCCTAGGGCCGTGTGACTTGCTTAGCGTCCGATTATAGTCGGGTGCCAACACCGTACGCGGGGTTGTGTAACGTCACCTAGAGATGAATATCGTGACATTTATATTTCTAGTACTTGCCATATCAAGTACGTTATACCCAGGACACCTGACACGAATCATGAGGCAGAATCTTCCTGAATATTCAAGGTAATTCTGTATAGGATACAGGTTTATGACTTATACATTTTACATGCTTAGATTTGATCCTGACTTATTGCATTAGCTTAATCTTGCGTAACATGAAACATTATGGAACTGTGACGTGAGATTACATTGGGCGGGGAGAGTATTACCATATCAAGGCTGATTATATTATTTATATTGTCATCTGGATGTGTCCTAGTCTCTGACACAGAGCTTTGGCACCAGTTCTGGCCCTTCGAGAAAATACTGCTATGGTTTCTTGACACTGATCATGTAGTAGTCTCAGCCTGAGTATGACTAATAACTCTCAATTACATATCACTTAGCAAGTATATTTGTTTACCCTATTTGTTTTATTTGCTGCATTATTTTGGCTTGTGTTTTCTGTACCTTGCTATGTCCCCTGAGGACCTGGAATGGATTATGTCCCCAGATTTAGCAGACGAGATCTACCCTGAGGTGTACGGAACAGGGGCACTACTCGGAGCAGTACCGGAACCTGAGGACGAGGTGATCGCTGAAGACTTCTCCTGAACAACTGCTTCGCCATGCTCAGTTTTATTTGGCCAATAAACTCTTTATTTTCCTGTTTAATTGAACTTGTGTAAACAGACTTAATATCGGGTTGTTCTCCGATTTTTAATTACTTGTAACTGGATGTTGTTTATTTCTTTTGCTGATGTTACTATCTTTATTCTGTGGATGAGATTAGTAAACCCTGACTATTGTAAAACAGCTTAAGTATGCCCCGATGGATCCATTAAATTAGGTTTGTCCATCGGTGCGTACTGCTGGCCATTGTCACGTGTCCAGTCCCTCGATATTTTAGGACTGGGGCGTGACAAGGGGATCGACCACGTTTGGCCTCGAGGAAGCATGAGGGAGGTCGTCCAGCAGGGGGTACTCGCCTGGGGTCATCGGGGCTCACCGGGGATGTCGACGCCGGATAGCTGCTGCTGCAGCCATTGTCACTCGCACACGCGCCCACGTGCGTACTGTCGCGGTCGCGCGAGGATGCTGTGGTCAGAGCCGGTGTCGGCGGCGGCGCTGGAAGTCGAGGTCGACGGTGGCAAAGGGGAGGGCTTGGTGGTGGTGGTTTGATAGTGATGGTGGCGGTGGTGTTAATGTATAGGTTAAATATAGATATATGGAGAGAAGGGGGGTTACGTTTTGGTGAGCAGAGGGGTCACGGGGAAGGGTAGCGGGTTTAGGGTTCGGGTTTGGATTTTTGGTTTGGGTTTGGGTTTTGTTTTGTTTCTTTTCTTTATTTATAAATAATTTTATATATATATATATATATATATATATATATATATATATATATATATATATATATATATATATATATATATATATCAAAATAAATCCTAAAATTTATGAGAAAATTAGTAAAGAAATATATTTGTTCTTAAAATAGATTCTAGGGACTAATTATACCTGCCAATTTTTTTTCCCAAATAAATCTCAATTACTAATTATAAACAAATATTTATATAAGTTAAATAATTTAAAGTATTTATATTTTATAATTAGCTAAAAATACCCAAAAAAAATCTATATTTAAAATAAAAATATTAAACTTTAAAATTTAAAATTAAGGGGTTTTACAGATGTTTCTCTCATCCAAGTTCAGTATCGATCCCAGAAAGATCCTGATATCCATATCGTGTCAGCATCTTCTCCACGTAGTGAGCTTGTGACAAGTAACTGAAGTCTAACCCAGGAAAAAGCGTCAGACAGTTGGAGTACTCTAGTATCATCAGGAGTTTGATGTTTGCTACGAATGCCACTAGGCCTAACATTATTTTTGCGGTGGGGATGCTGAGTAGATTCACAAGTAACCCTGGTGTTGAACACTGGATAGCTGTGAAGAGGGTGATGAGATACCTCAAGAAGACTGAGAAGTTTGCACTTTACTATAGCGGAGATCCAACAGTGGTAGAAGGCTTCAGTGATGCTAGTTGGTGCTCAGAAGAAGAGAGCGAGAGATCCACCGGAGGATATATTTTTTCTATGGGTAGAGCTGCTATATCATAGAAGTCGAAGAAGCAGACAATATTCTCACGCTCGTTAATGGTGTCTGAGTTCTATGCACTTGTAGCTACAGCAGATAAAGCAAAATGGCTTTGGGAGCTCATGTACGATCTTCCAATGGTTGGTGCACAGATTTCGGCTGTACCGATATACTGCAACAACCAGAAAGCAGCAGCAGTAGCATCAAACGATATCTTCAATGGCAAGAAGAGAACTGTACGGCTTCGGCACATATCACTGAACAATCTCATCAAGACTGGTGTCATTAAAGTGGTGGATGTTCAGAGTCAGGAGAACCTGGCGAATCCGTTCACTAAAGGCCTCAATCTCCAGCTACTAGAAGACACAACATGTAAAATGGGCTTGAATGACCTCTGATATTGTGTCTTTGTAATTCTACCATTAAGTTTTATGTTATTAGTTCAAAGAGAAATCTACTAGGCATCTAGCTTTTGGTTCAAGGGAGGACCACTGGCTAAAAAAATATCAGGCACAGTGTGTAGTCCCTTGGGACAGTGTGGGATACGTATCCGAAATCGCTGTAGTCTACTATTTATTCTTTATAGGACAATTCATGTGTAAGGATGGCTTCAACGTCTTAATGAGTTCTCGGACAGAGTGAATGTCCGGTGTACGTTACAAAAATTATGTGTAGTTCATCACTACAGGGGACTTGTATTCCATGCTACAATGGTGTTACACCACGATAAGGTAAAAGATATAAAGTCTCGGCTGTGAGCCATGTCACAACGGCAGTAGCACCGCAAATGAGCAGGTAGCCTAATGTTAAAAAGATAGAGAGTTGTAGCACAACACTACTAAGAGGCCGGTGACCTCATGCTACAGTGGGTGACACCACATGAGGTAATTTACCTCGGCTGCGAGTCATGTCACAGTGGCGTAACACTGCACGGAACCATGAGGCTTCATGCTGGGATGTAGTACAGCACTACTAAGAGGCTTGTGACCTCATGCTACTGTGGGTAACACCACAAGAGGTAGTTAACCTCGGCTGCGAGCCATGTCACAAAGGCATAGCACCGCACGGAAGCGCAAGGCTTCATGCTAGAAAATATTAAACTCTTTTAAAAGAACTCTCCTAAGTGTATGGACAGAGATATAGGCCGTCTCTTGAGGGTAAACTTGTAGACACCAAGATACATACAACGAAACCAGGTCAGCACATGGCCTTTAATGTACGACCGGAGGCACAACTGATGTCATTATGCGAGTGGAAAAAAATAGTTATTATGGTTAAGAATTCAAGGCGTAGTACATTCTTGTATCGTACTGTTGTTTGACCCATGCGGGAAGATTCAAGTCGTGGACGACATCCATCCTAATGCATAATGGGCAGTCATTGTGAGGAACGCTCGACCATATATTGTGATATATGTGGGAGATTGTTGGTGTTTTCCACTTTGCTTTGGGAGTATTAGTCCCACATTGGAAAACCATCAATGTGTATATCTCAATATATAACTATGCTTAGTATTGGTATATGCACATGGAGTGGTGGCCTATGTGGATTGCCTTTCCTAAAGGGATTAAGTGTGAACCCCTTTATAACAATCTTAAATTTTCTCACCACATTTGGGAAGTTTCCTTTAGGAGCTAAGTCCTGAAGGGGCTTGGCGACTCGGACTTGGACTCGGACTAGGGCGCAAAGTGGCACTTGTTGGCGTACTTTGCACTTAGCACGTCAGCATCGTCGTATGGCGCTCATGCGCTCCTTTTATGTGCGAGTTGCATGCACGATTGCTAGCTCAGGCACATGCTCGGTTGCTTTGCGTCGATTCGCCATGTATCCAGGAGCACATGCGGTCAGGTGCCCATGTGGCCAGGTGCGCATGAGGCCAGGTGCCCATGCGGCCAGGAGCGCATGCGGCTAGGTGCCCATGTGGCCAGGAGCCCAAGCTGCCTGGTACCATATGCAGCCTGGTGCCTTGCGGCCCGATGCCATATGCGACTAGTGCTCATGCAGCCAGGGCCATGCGGTCAGGTCGACATGAGGCAAGGTGTTATGTGTTGAGTATGATGTGGAGGGGACAAAATCTGTTGTTGGCGGCGTGGTATGGCGCTGATGGCGGGTGGTTCTCCGTGCTACGCGCCGGACAACGTTGTCTGCTCTGTGCAGGCGGTGCATGCGGCACGGTGCACACTGCTACCCAGATTTTGGGAGATTTGGTCGATCATCTGGTCGGTCAGCGCATATGCGGCTTGGAGTTTTCTCAGACCGCATAGGTGCTGAAATCCTCTTTAAAGAGAGGTTCTCCTCATTTATGAGAGAGGGTTGTTATTGGAAAAACCGAGAGCACCAGTGCATATGCGGCCCAGAGAGCCCCCCTCCTAAATAGTGATTTTTGAGTGATCTGAATGTGACTTAGAGCATTCCAAAAGTTCTCGTGTGAACTTGCTGGATCTTGGGGGCAGATCATCGTGTAGAACGAATCTTGCCTTGAGCACCGGTAGTTTTGATCACCCCAGCAAGGAGTTCATTTCTTTGTATTTCTTTTCTTGTGTCCGTTCTTTCTCATTGTAGCATCTGTGAACGTAAAGAGAAGAACGTTTTCTGATTCTTGCTGTATTTGAATTTTCTTTTTATCTTTTGTCAGTTTGTAACATGTTCGTAGTTTAGTGCTTCTGTGGAGTTGTGTGTCACTATAGAGGAACTCTTGTATGAATCTCAGTGCACCAACTTTTGTAGAGACGAACTCTTGTGTGAGTCTCTACTTTGATCTGTCTTCAGGACTAACACTGTTCCTGTGTGCATGGCTTTAACTAAACTTCTGTAAGCTTAATGTTTAAATGTTGTTCTTAAATTATAATTAAAATAATAAAATATAATAATAAAATAAAATAAAATAAAATAAAATAAAATGCTTCACTTCCTACTTCTTTCTACAGTTATACTTGTGCATCTACAACAAGCATCTTTTAATTCCTTACAAAAATATTTGTACCGGGTTCTCGTAGCATAAACACAACCTTAAGGGCGCGGTTGGTACATGGAATTTTCTTTTTAACAAATGAGGATTCTGCTATGAACTATATATTCAGCATTCTGATTAATTTTCGTTTCAATTGTACGTTTTCTTTAATCAAACTGCTGTCTCCTCTTACAAGAACTCATTCAGTTGAATTGTTTTGAAAATAAAGGGAAAGAAAAAATCCTAGGCAAGTTCATAATGACATTCATGTTTCTAAATACCTAGTTAAGAATGGATCCTTCCCCCAACTTACTAGCCTTTTAAAGCTAGGTCATTTATAATCTGCTACATGTGTTGAGCAGAATAGTTAGCCTTACTAGAACATTGTGTTCAGATGGAAATTTTATACATTAGCCGATCAGTTAAAGCTGTTTGTACTCTGAACAACCATTCATACCTGAGGTTCTTTCCAACATACCTTGTCAAGAACAATCGCGTGCACGGCACGACAAGGTCCGACCAATCGAACCCTTCGAGAGTAAAATTCCCCTCGGTCGATATTGTGTACATGCTCGAAGTAGTTATCAATAATCAATCTGAAGATATATAGTCAACATTGCTAACAGTCCACTTACCTAACTACATTAAATACAGATAAGTAGCTAAGTTGCAAAAGCTTATGAAAGAATGCTATCTAACTGTACTAATGGGCAAATTGCAATGTGCAAATAATTTGTAAGGACCACTGAGGGGAGCATGAGAATCTGACAGTCAAATGAGTTTAGACATTTATGAACAATGAACAAAGGGGAGGAGGGGGCAAAGCACTGGAGAATAAGTGCCAAACTTGAGACACCAGCAAGCAGAGCTAGGTTCTTTTCTAGCTAGCCGCCCAGGCTTGCAGCTGGAATGTTGTCTTGTAGGTAAATATGCACACTCTCATGTATTCATAACTAACATTCAGTACCTAACAGCCTCACACCCCCCTCTCCTCTATCTGCATCATTCTCTTTGTTCTGTATCCTTAATTGCATATGTTGAGAACAGAAAATTTTCAAAGTCTTTTCAGAGGGAAAAGAGCGAAAACTGAAGTACGGTCGATCGACATGGACAAAGACGGAACCAAAGACTTCTTCGCAACTCCTGCGCTCTCCCTCTCGCTCGTTAGTATAACTATCTTGATTAATTGGGTTTTCCTTCATTAGCTTTGCATATGTCACGTACTATTAGTATGATTTTATTAGGCGGGCGTGTTTAGAAATGCTGTGGTAGCGGAGGAAGAGGTGGAGGAGGGGGAGGAAGAGAGAGGAGGAGGTTGCAGAGGGGATGCAGTGGAGATCAGCAGCGAGAACACGGGTCCCTTCGGGCGCTCAGATGAAGATGGGAATGCCGGCGAGGAGGAGGAGGAGGATGACGACGAGGTAGGCGATAATGATAAGAAGGCGAAGAGGAAGAAGAGGAAGAAGTACCATAGGCACACAACTGAACAGATCAAAGAGATGGAAGCGTGAGTTTTCCTCGCCTTACTTTTATTTTCGAGTAAGGAATTAATTGTTAAAGTTTTTTTTTTTGTTCGTTTTATTAATTGAAAACAAACTTCATGGCTTGAGAGCTTAAAAAATCATGGTTTCTTTTCTTTTTTGGGTTTTCCATAACTATGGTTAATCTATACAAATATTGATCAGTGGAAGAATCGTGTAGCAATGGCTTCCCAAGTCAGACTCAACTCACTAAGCATGGTGCCAAATGTTAGTCCCGACACATAATCAAAGATGAAAGAACGAGTGATCGAGATCAAAAGTTCACACAAAAGTTCTTATTCTGATTATTCTCGATTTTTACGAAGAACTATAAAATAATTCTGATTACAACTTGCTCTAGAGATTACAAAAGAATCAGAATTAACCAAACTTCTCGTTCTTCCTTGCAATCGCAGTTGCAGACGGATATAACAAAGTTACAATAAAACGAAAACTACCTTCGTTCTTCCTTGCAAAACGCAGTTGCAATCAGATAGAACGAACCAAGAAGAAAAATGAGAAGAACACAGAATAAAAAATTATTCTTGCTGGAGCGGTGAAGACCACCGTTGCTCAAAGAAAGATTCGTCATCTATCGACGATCTGCTCTCAGGAGCTAACAAGTTCACAAGAGAACTTCTGAAACGTTCGTAGTCACCTCTTTGTGTGACTTAAGGATCGGCGTTGGGCCGGGTCGGACCGCCCAAGCCTATAAAGTACGGGCTCGGGCCTGGCATAGGTCAATCTTTTTCGGCCCTAAAAAAATTTCGGACCGGAACGGACTTAATTATTATTTATGAAGCCCAAGCCCGCCCACAAGAGTCGGACTTTTCGGGCCAAGTCGGGTCAAGCCGGACTAAGTTCCTTAAGATACTAGAGATTCAAATGCCAAGTAAATAAAACAAATACTTCCAAAAATGTTCAATGCCAAGTATTCGTCAGCACAAATATGCTCTTAAAGCAGCAGTAGCCATAATATCAACTTAGCATCTACAAGCCTATACGTAAGTTAGCGCCACAGTGCTCAAAGATGAAAACTACTTTAACCGGCAAATAATAAGGATAAAAGAAGCATAAAGCAAACTCCATCAAGTTATTCATTGTAATTTGGAATTCATGTATCTAATAAGAAATTGGAGGTGGTTCACATAACTTAAAATCTACAGGACAATGAGGAAGTGAAAAGGATTTGAAGGGGGTATATGTGCAGCAAATCCATAAAATTATTGTAAATGTTGGAGGAATTTTTCAAATGAGAACGTTTACAATACAAGAAAGTGAATAGTACCATACACCCCTAGAGAACCATTTAAATAATAAATACTGGGTTCCCAGACATCCCTAGAGAATATTAATATTAGTTGTACGTTCTGACTGCTGACAGATATCAAGAATCCTAAACCGACTGTATTGTACTTCTAGCTAAAAGATTGTATTGGACGGGCCTCGGGCATGACTCGGGCAGACGAATGCATAGTCCAAGTCCGACCATATACTAATATGGATCGGGCCGGACTACCCTAATGACCGGGCTCTATCGGGCTTTGGCCCATCGGGCCAGACGGGCTTTTCGGGTGCCCATGGGCTTCGGGCCAAATGATGATCCCTAGTGTGACTCAAACGGACTCCTCTTTCTCAACTTTTTGTGTGTCTCAAAAGGAGGATAAATGGCCCTTTATATAGGGAAGGATGTAAGTCCATCCTCCTCTTCTTTCCGATGTGGGACTAAAAAGCCAATATACAAAATTGATATTCCACAATCGCAGCCCAATGCATAGCCCACCCAGCGTCCGTCCAACGCTCGTTCAACACCCGCTCAGCGTCTGCTCATGCAACACGCGCATGCAACCCGAGCATAAAACTCGCGCACGAGCGCACAAGCGCCTTGTGACGATGCAACAACAGCGCACAATTGTCTTGCGACTATATTGAAGTGCAAAGTGCGCCAACAAAGCGCCACTTTGTGCCCTTGAGCCCGAGCCCGAGAGCATGACAAAAAGCATAAATGTTTTCATGAGGAGTTAATCATTTTTCCTCCTAGGAAAACACCCTCACATGGCACCCATGTATCCCATCACACTCCATGTGTACACCTCAACTCATACAAAATATTATATTGAGATACCCACTTGGTGGTGTAGCCAATGTGGGACTATCTTTACTAGTCCAAAGGCAAAAACACAAACACAAAATAATCATAAGGCAATGTCTTACTGTATCTTGCACCAGTAGCCATAATGTTCTGACTCACTATACAGTAAAATTATATTTATACCATTACTATTTAAACCAAGCAAAGGATCATTTCTCTATATTAACCAGGTAATCTAAGTTTTGGACATTGAAAAAAAATCCGTGTATACAATGATGCCATAATCCAAAATTTGCAGTAATTACAGTTGATAACCATCAATTAGTATCTGAAATATCTTTTATATCATGAAAAAAGTTGTAAATTGCAGGTAAATTTTCTATGATTAAGTTATGTTAAAGCTATGACAACATCCATAATCTTGGTGACAAATTTGTGTATACACTCATGCACCAAGTACAGAAACTGAACTTTTGGGGTTGGGTATCCGAATATTTTTCTACCATTCAAATTGATCAAGGGTCATATCCTTTGTAACATTACCAGAAAATATATCATTGTTTACACTCCCAATCTAAGTTTGTTTAAGCGTACCTTAGTTTTATAAGCTCTTTTAAGTACCATCTTTTCGCTCCATGGATCATAAAATTGGTAGGTCTTTGTTCTAAAAGAAGCAGATTCAAGTAATGTACCTAGAACTTTTAGGCTAAATGAGTAGAGTACTTGGAAAATATCTCACAGGCTGTTCAAAGAATTTCCCCACCCGGATGAGAAGCAAAGGCAGCAGTTGAGCAAGCAGCTAGGCCTTTCTCCTAAGCAAGTCAAGTTCTGGTTCCAAAACAGGAGGACACAAATCAAGGTAATAATATTTTGATAGTTTGTATTTTGTTGGGAGAAAAATGGCTTTTTGGTTCGCCAAATCATTTCCTTTCTAGTGTTTGAAAAGGTCCGAAAAATTGAAAAGAAAAGTGAATAATTGGGAATGGGAAAGTGAATCCATCCCCCCACATTTTTCAATCTCTTGTGAATCGTTTTTCTTTCTTGTTCATTTCTTTCGACATCCAAACACAAAAAGAAATGACTTTCTTTTTCCAAAGTCATGATTCCGCGAACCAAACGAGGCATTAATGCATATATGAGCTGATTCTAAAGTTTGTAATGAATTCATGGTTTCTCTCAGTCGATACAAGAGCGCCATGAAAACTCGCTGCTCAAGTCAGAGATGGAGAAACTGCGTGAAGAAAACCGGAACATGAGGGAGGCTATCAAGAAGAAGTGTTGTCCCAACTGCGGCTATGCTACTACAAGCAAAGATGCTTCCATGACTACCGAAGAGCAGCAATTGCGCATCGAGAACGCAAGACTCAAAGCAGAAGTATAACAAGCATATCAATGCACTAGAATTCATAAACCTTTGCATATAAATCATTAACTTTGAAATGATTTACTAATATATTTCAACACAGTTGTTACTAAGTTATGTTGTTTGAGAATCTTTAAGCACTAACAACTTCTGATAGAGATTTTGTTGTATTTTTAGATAGAGAGGTTGCAAGGAAGATCAGGAAGTTTGCCTGATGGAACTGCGTCGCCAAGCTCGTCGACATGCTATGCAGGCACGGATCAGAACAGTCTGAGTGCCATGGATCACTACTATACTGGCTACTTAGGCCTGGAGAAATCGAAAATCATGGAGACAGTCGACCGCGCCACGGACGAGCTGACGAAGATGGCCACCGCACAAGAACCTTTGT
This sequence comes from Iris macrosiphon, assembly GCA_036927795.1. Taxonomy (NCBI): domain Eukaryota; kingdom Viridiplantae; phylum Streptophyta; class Magnoliopsida; order Asparagales; family Iridaceae; genus Iris; species Iris macrosiphon. The sequence goes on along the minus strand of JAYESA010000009.1, from coordinate 23,918,928 downwards.
GGATCCGAAGCGTCGAGACGGGTCGTGAGATACTAAATTATGACGAGTATCGTCGGGAGTTTCAACCCGAGTCGTCTGCAAATAATAGCGGGGCCAAGTTATCGGTTGAAGCTTCCAGGGAGACTGGCATGGTCTTCCTGGACATAGCAAGGCTGGTACAAGCTTTCATTGATGCGGTAAGGTTTGGTTGGAGAACATAATATCAGTAATTGGAAAAAAAAAAAAAAATTCTAAATTTCAATTCGATACCCTCAACTATTCAAAATTTTCAACTTGATATTCTAAATTTTAATATTATATAACTTAATAGCTCAACTATAATTGTAATATCCTAACATTGTTAACGAAAAATTCAATATGATAAAAATACCTCCCTTATTCGTGCTCACTTAAAATACCACGGAGGAGGAGAGGAATAATTTGGTTAAAAAATTATTATTTATTTTTGTTGAAATTGAAAAATTAATCCCTGACTGAAGGGAAGGAAGATATTGACTTGAAAATATTTAATAGTTTATGGTAGTGATTGGTATGATATTAAAGTTTACGGTATCAAATTAAAAAAATTCAATAGTTAAGGTATCAATTTGAAATTAAGACGAAACAAATCCAAAATGAAATTTGGCTCGTACAGGTGCACAATGGGTGCATCCGTGCGGCCGAGGAGGACGGAGCCGTTGCCATCATCCCCTCTCCTGCTTCTCCGTCGACGCTTTCGCCCTACTGCCTCCGCCCTCCTCTGCCGCCGACGCCTACACCATTTTTCCTCCCCCCTCGCTCCGTCCTTCTCTACCGTGCGAGTGCACTGATTGTACACCAACACGAGCTAAATAGCTAGATTGAAAAAAAAAAAATTAGTATTCTCTCAAACTTCGCACCTATTTGATCTTTATGGTAGAATCAATGGAGGGAAATGTTTCCGAGCATGATCTCGAAGGCCTCCACCATTGACGTCATCTCAGAAGGAGATGGCGACAGTCGAAATGGCTTGGTACAATTGGTAACATTTCTGGCAACTCTCTCTCTCTCTGAACCTTCAATTACTGCAACGTCTATGAATTGTTCTGATCCTGATCAAATGGTTCAGATGTTTGCAGAGCTTCAGATGCTCACTCCAATGGTACCCACAAGGGAGTTCTACTTCGTCCGGCACTGCAAGCAGCTGAGCCAGGATCGATGGGCAATTATTGACCTGTCCATCGACAAGATAGAAGAGAACGTAGATGGGTCAGTAACGAGATGTCGAAAGCGACCCTCGGGCTGCATCATAGAGGACAATGCCAACGGCCATTGCAAGGTGATTTCGTACTACTCCGTCTCCATGCTATATAAGCAGAGTTGGTACATTCTTCCTCAACAGGGACTTGGTGTTGACACCACAACCTTAACCAGGTGATCTGGGTGGAGCACATGCAATGCCAAAAGACCACCATTCCGACAATCTATCGCTCCGTCGCCAACAACGGCCTAGCATTCGGAGCTCGGCAATGGATGGCGACGCTTCAACTGCAATGCGAAAGGATCGTGTTCTCCATGGCGACGAACGTTCCTACAAAAGATTCTAGCGGTAAGAGATTCCCCCCCTACAGTCTACTTATCCATAATGCTTGTTAACAAATTTCCGGTTTCTTTGACACAACTCTAGAATCTCTGGTTTCTCAGGAGTCCCCACTCTCGCCGGAAGACGAAGCGTCCTGCAACTAGCCCAGCGGATGACTTCAAGCTTCTGCCATGCCATCGGGGCATCGCGCCACCGCACATGGACTAAAGTCTCAACGAGGAGCGGCGGCGATGACATTCGGTTCACGTCTAGGAAGAACACCGATGACCCCGGGGAGCCTCTGGGATTGATAGTATGTGCAGTCTCCTCGACGTGGTTGCCTGTTCCTTCAATCACTCTATTTGATTTCCTGAGGGACGAGTCCCACAGAAAGGAAGTGAGACAACGTTCACTTCCCCCTCTGATCTACTTGTTGGATTGAATGATAACAAACGGTTTTACTGTGCATTATTTTCAGTGGGACATTATGCTATCTGGGGGTGCTTCACAAGCTATTGTAAACTTAGCCAAGGCGAAAAATCGCGGGAACTCTGTTACAGTTCATGTAAGTTATGATCAACTCCAGACCTTGGTAAGTTCACAATTGGTAACTGATCAACTCATTTTTCAAGTGCAGACAATGAAGAAACCTGAAGAGAACATGTGGCTTCTACAAGACAGCTGCACAAACGCTTATGAATCTATGGTGGTCTACGCTCCGGTGGATGCTGACGGCATGCAATCGGTTCTGACCGGATGCGACTCGAGTAATACGGCAGTACTGCCCTCCGGGTTCTCGATACTCCCAGATGGGCTCGAATCGAGGTCTCTCGTGATCACGTCTAAACCAGAAGAGCAGGCAGCGGAAGGCGGATCCGTGCTAACCATAGCGTTCCAAATACTTGCTAATCCGTCGCCTTCGGCAAAGCTAACACTAGAGTCTGTAGAGAACATCAATACTCTCGTCTCGTGCACATTGCACAACATTAAGAAAAGTTTGCGGTGCGAGGATGAATAACATCAGCTGTGCTAGTGTGTTAGTTAGGCCCTTTTTGTTTTGGTGTAGAGAGTCGATTGTTTCTACAGAAGCCCTATGAAAATGTTTACTGATCGGTTTGTAAAACTCATTCAAGTGATTATGCATAATAAACAAGGTATATCATTCAAAAGTATCTGAAATGTTATTGCTATTGAACTATGCATCCTCATGAGGTTATATACGGGTAATTGCATACTCTTCGTGATGCTGCAACTATAATCTCCACCGTAGATTCTTCTTGAAATTAATCATGGCTATTCGACATATGATGGCAACGATCAAACTCCTAGTGAACATGTAAGTCTTAAGTACCAAATGAAGCTCACATTCTGTACATTGTGATGTGCCTTGATGCAAATCATTAACTGGATATAAAGTCCACAGCAAGTACCAGAAAAACCTGAAACCTTTCTAAATGATTGGTAGCTGATGGGTCAGACTAGTATTACAACTAATTCCCCAACAAGCTTATATGAAACTAGCTTTCAACGTCAAGATGGTAATTTCCACTCGCTGGAGCATGAATCTAAGGGCAGCTTTTGGCACATTATATTAAGGCTTGGAGGTTCGCATCATGAAGAATGCAAATTCGAGTCATAGAAATCATCTCACATATCTAGAGTGCGAGACCACATAGATCTTGACCCTTCGCTCTCTATAACAACCTATTTTAGCAAGAATACCTCTTCCCTTCTTTGGTTGGTACCATGAGGCAGCCCTCAATTTGAAAAGGCATATAATTTATTGTAGCCATCAACAAAAAACAGATACAATAAAGCAATGGCTTAATATTGATCACCACATGTGTGGGACTCAGGATAGGATTATGTGCTAGTGAAAATCATAGAATCACAACAGAAATAATGTAGTTGAGTTGCACCCAGGCCAGAACCACAAGTGAGGAAGCTGGCAGTTGCCTCACGCTGTTAGGTGTAGATTCAGGCCGCTATACTTCCAACCTCACAACTCATGCACACTCAGAAGATATTTATTTCCTCACAACTCATGCATTAAGACCTCCCATGTCACATGTTCTACTATAAAAAGGTAATGATTCTCGAGTAAATATGATCTTCTAGTCCTTTCATTTTCACTCTCGATTTGACAAATTTTTCCCTGCATTCAGGGTTTTTATGATTCTCCATTGCCATTACTAGATAGAAATCAAAGAAGCGGGTCGAATCAATCGACTATGGCATATTGTTCGAGGTGTTGGCTGAACCAGGCAATGAGGATTGCCAATCTGTTGGTTAACTTCTTGGGGGTAGGGGTGATTATCTACTCTCTCTGCTTGCTGAAAATCTGGAGGGAAGGAATTGCTGAAGTGACCAGTGCACCATCATCAGTCTTTCCCAGGCCAATGTATCTTCCTAACTTTCAAACTCTACATAGTTCTTCAATTCAAATTTGGCCTATTTGTAAGCTTCTTTCATGTTTCATTTCATGGTTATTGAAATTTGCCATACTATAAACTGGATAGGATAGTCTCATTTTAGGATGATAACATAATTTAGGCACTTCGGTTAGTGTGAGAACACTAGCACATTAATTTAGCTTTCTTTCATTCTTTTTCTTATATTTATAGCAGTTTCATTTGATTTACCCCCTTATTTCTTACAAAAATCAACCTCTACACTGAAGACTTTATTTGCTCTATATACATGTTGCGGCGTCTTTTCTTGCATCACAATCCCCCTCCCTGTGCTCATTTCAAACATTCAATATATCTAACCTGATTGAAAACCATGAACTTCATCATTTTAACAGAAATCTAAGTGTATGCTGCTTACTTAAAGAAGCTTTGGTAAGTTAATGTAGCATAAAAATTAACAAAATCTGTATATTGTATATCCGCATAAAATTCACCCCCTGATCCCGGATTCTCTTTCCCAGGTTCATCTACACATTTCTAGTTGCTGGCATCATTGTCTGCTTCAGTGCAGTGCTGGGACATTCAGTATCTAACCGTATCAACATCGCTACCCTTTCCACTGTATCCAATGTACAAAGTAATATCTGATATTTCAAGAGTATCCAATAAAACTCCCTGTAGCACATATCCAAGTTCCAGAGAATACATGATTCAGAAATTTTACTTTGCATATAGGTGGTAGAAAGACCCAATGCATAGCCCTGATTGCATCTAAACAGAAAGTGATCCATTTATCAAATAGCATTTCCATAAACAGATTGATAACCATGATAAGTTATTCACGTCAACACTAAGAACTTAAAATTGAGGTAAAATGTCATATCGGGCTAACTTGTATCCTTGACCAAATCCAGTACATATTATTCATCATTACCATCTTGGTCATTCAAATTGGAGCGATCGTGGTGAACTTGTTCAGGATAGACTGGCAAAGTGTATGCTTGCTGACACCTCCATCTCTTTCTTGGAACCTAATATATACCCATAGCACAATATCTGATTGCTTGTTTTTACAGATAGTTTCTAAATATCTTGACGGGGCAGACACTAAATTTGAAGTAACTTTGAGCTTTCACCTACATCTGTGCCGCCTGGTGGGAGTCGTAATTATAATAGCACAGGTAAACAAGTTTTTCCTACACTAGGCTTCAAGGCCTGGATTATACAGAATGAATTTTCTTTAACCATCTTTATTGAGCACCAAAGTCAATTAACTTCTAACTTGTGAACAATTAAGTGAAGAATAGCATGCTATTTTCCATGGTCAAATTAATGTGGTTAATTTCTACCAAATCTTGCATAGTTGGCCTCAAGTGCCGATGAGACTTCAGCGTTTTAAAGTGTCGAACCTCAACAACAACTGTATTCAGACTGAAATGGAACAATGTAACTTGCAATCTAGAACTGAAGGGCAAGCATAACATGTGATTAGAGCTTGGGTCCTAGAAAAAATACTCAATCAAGACCCTTCTCCCAAAAAAATGATCAGCTAACATTAACAAGCACACCTCCACAGGAGTGACCAACTATCAATACGATGCCAACTTATATGAACCTATCTAAGTTGCTGTTGATTGCACGTTAAGGTAATTATAAGCAGGGAACCCTGAAGGATCTTATTTGACATATAGTTAAGTTAGTACAATCAGATTAAGGGTTTGCTATAAGAATATGGATAATCTCTTACTACAAATTTGTGAACTGAACACCCTTGCAATTACTAGACATGAGTATTAACTATAGGAAGGTATATGTAACAAAAAGGAAGAAAAACACACAAAATAGAAAGGAATGTATATCCAAGAAATGAAATGCAAGCATTAACAACAGCAAATATCGAGTCGATTAGGAATTTGTGTAACCAAAACGTTAAAGAATGTATATTTCATTACATATATTGTCTTTCTCCAAGCTTACAATTCTTCGGTCTAGGAGTATTATGTGAAAAATATATACATCCAGGAGGGGTATATGTATACAAAAGTGACTGTATTTGGGTGGTATCAATCTTATTTAAGTGTCTTTCACTATGTGCTCAGTCCATGGCTGGTTAACAATTAACCGGGCTCGGTTGACCAATTTTCAGATTAATTCGATTATGCGACTGACTACTCGACCAATTAGTCTTTTTTAAGAACACTGGGTGATATAGGAAGGCATGGCACTGGAACCAACATGAAGGCATTTGGAGTTGGAAGTCGATCATACTGAAGTCTAAGAATGATGAATATACTAAACACTATCATCACTTTGATATCAAGATCCCCCAAATCATATGTCACAACATAACTTGAAGGTAAAGTGTAGAATATTTGGAGTTAAAATATCATTATAATCTCTTGGCTATATATATATATATATATATATATATATATATATATATAGTCTTACAACCCTCCATCTTACATAAAACCCCATAATGCATTATAATATACCAACACTCCTCCTCAAGATGGGTGAAAGATATTCACTAAGCCCATCTTGTCACATCCTCTAATCATATCTACAGAGCTAAGTCCCTTGGTCAGATTGTCTGCTACCTGATCCTTGGTTGGAATGTGGCCTAGCTCCAGTAGTCCACTGTCCAACTTATCCTTGATGAAGAAGAACCTATCGATCTCGATGTGTTTGGTCTTGTCATGTTGCACTGGATTGTTGGCAATACTAATGGCTGACTAGTTGTCACCCCACAGCTTCATCTTGGCTCCTTGATCCAGCTTTAGCTCCACCAGCATACTCTTCAGCCATAGCAGCTCTGCAACTCCCAAGGCCATAGCTCTGTACTCCGCTTCAGCTGTCGATCTGGCCACCACTGACTGCTTCTTACTCCTCCAAGAGACCAAGTTGCCTCCTACAAATATGCAATAGCCCGAGGTCCTGTCATCAGCACAGCTAGCCCAGTCAGAGTCACAGTAGCCCTTGATGCTCATGTGATCATTCTTTCTGAATATCAGCCCTTTTCCAGGGGCACCCTTCAAGTATCTCAGAATCTAGTACACTGCGTCCATATGACCCTTCCTTGGGTCATGCATGTAGCGGCTCACCACACTCACTGCAAAGCAGATATCAGAACATGTGTGGCTCAAATAGATCAACTTGTCCACCAGTCTCTGGTATCTGTCCCGGTCAACTGGTTCTCTAGCCTCAGCACCCAGCTTGAACCTCTGATTGATTGGCATCGCTGCAGGTTTGCATCCCAACATCCCTGTCTCTGTGAGAAGGTCCAGCGCATACTTTCTCTGAGAAAGAACAATCATCTCTGCTTCTCGAGCAATCTCAATCCCAAGGAAGTACCGAAGAAGGCCAAGGTCCTTCACCTCGAACTCCTTATAAAGCTTTCCCTTGAGTCGGGCAATATCCTGCTCATATCTCCTGTTATAATCATATCGTCCATATACACCGCAAGCATGGTGATGTGGCCTCCACTCCGACGAAAAAAATACAGTGTGATCAGCATTGATCTGCCGATATCCCACCCTATCATCGCCCTCCTGAATCTGTCAAACCACGCTCGAGGAGACTGCTTCAGTCCATAGAGGGATTTCTTCAACCTGCAGACCTTACCCACTGTCTTATCTGTCACGTCCTAGTCCCAAAATACCGAGGGACTAGCCACGTGGCAATGGCCAGCAGCACAACCCCAGGACGTTCGTATAAGAAGTAGTTGCAACGGAGCCGATTAATCTCTGTAGCTCAAAGCTAAGTCCGTCAAAGAACTTCTCCGCCTGGTATTGCTGGGCCTCTTGATGAACCTGCTATTGTACTTGTATCATTGCGTAGAACATTTAGAATATTTGTTGTCTGTCCATAGGCTGTCTTGGTGGAAAAACAGGCATCGGTGGAGTAAATTGCGGCGGTGGTGGAATGTCGTCTCACCGGAATCTCGAGGCATGCTGATCTGCTTGATTGCTTTGTTGAGTGGAGGGATCTCCACTTAATGGCGCCACTCCATCGTCGTAGGTGATCACAACACCTTGTGGTGTACCCGCAGGAGTCTCGTTGCTGGCTCGTGGATCCATTACTCTGCATACAAAGTAAACTATGAGAGGCACACAGAGGAATCAAGGCAGGATGCAAGTCAAAAAATTATTTTGAAGTTGATATAGAGGTCAAGAACGTGTCAATATGTGGATGAAATCCTATAATTTATTCTATCATAATTTGTAGGCTTGCTCGGTTCCTTAGTTGAAACCGAAGCAATATAGTCGTAGACCTGCATGGGTCACCACAAAAACTATGCCACGCCCCAATCCCAAAATACCGAGAGACTAGCCGAGAGACTAGCCACGTGGCAATGGCCAACAGCACAACCTCAATGGGCAAACCCAATTTAATGGACCCGTTATAGTACACTTAACCTGTAATAAATATAAATATAGTCTACACCATCTATCACAGAATAATTCTAATCTCATTCACAGAAAGTAAACATAAGTCAATATGATAGACCAGTCAAGATAATAGATAAAGGAAATAGTCCATCATTAAGTCAACATAAGTAGTGTCTCGGAGAATAATTCGATAAAATAAGAAAAGAGAATAACGTCAATACATATGTCTATAAGTCCAGATATGAATTAACAATGAGCATAAATAACTGAGTATGAAACTGAATACTCAGGAGAAATCCTCCAGCACAACCTCGTCCTCTGGTGCCAATACTGCTCCAGCGTCAGCTCATGTCTCGTATATCTCAGGGTAATCCCCCTCTGTTGTACATGAGGACATAATCTGGATCCTGGTCCTTAGGGGACATAGCAAGGTATAATAAACACTCAACCCAAATAAAATACAGTAAGTAAAAATAGATCCTCAAGGACAAGCTACGTAACCAACTAAGTTATATGCAAATGAGAGCATTATTCATACACAGGTTGAAACCACTACAGGCTCTATGTTGGGAAACCCATAGCGGCAAGTGGTATCTCGAAGGGCCAGTACATGTGCCAAAGCTCTGGTACAGAGACTAAGGCACTCTCCAGTAACATAAATATATATAACCAAAATCAGCTTGTAGTATGGTATGACTCTCCCCACCCAATGTAACATCACGTATCACATAATAACACGCAGGGCCAAGACTTCTATCTATCACCACGAGTCATAAGTACAAGTATATAAGTATGTATGTAAACGTCACGAAGCCTATAGTCCTACACAGAATCTTGGTACCAAAAAATACATCAAGACGAACTCTGTCTCATGTAATCAGTGTCAGGTGTCCTATGGTCTGTCGTGCTAGTAGTGCAAGCACGTAAAAAAAATGGGATCGTGGTATCAACTCTCTAAGTGACGTTGCTCGACTCCGCGTACGGCGTCACCACCCGAATCTTGTTCGGACGCTAAACAATGTCTCACAGTCCTAGGTTGAGCAGGTACATCACAGAAGTATATATATAGAAAGAACTCAAGCAAATAATATAACAAGATCTCTGCAGGTTTGGCAAGGTACACTTGCCTGGGCTCTGAACTATGTCAATTGCTCCTGTAACAGTGGAATCTCTAGGTATGCCTTCGGATGCTGAAACAAACATCATCATTGCTCTCAGAAAACTTGAAATAGCTAGAATTGACTATCCATAAGTCCAATTTGGACACAGACAGAATTAACAGTTTTTTGTCAAAATGGGGTCCACATGTGGCCCATTTAGTACCAAAAAATGTGCCAAAAACAAAGTTCTCTAGATTTATCAAACTTAGTGTCTACGAGTCCAGAACGATGATATGAACCCAACAGAACGTCCAAAACTAGATTCCGATGAGCCGGTCACGAAATCATCCGTCAAGAGGAACCGTGAGGCCCACGAAACGGTGTTTCGTCAATGTTCTCATAATCGAACCAAACTTGGGTCACAGGACCAGCGTAATACTACTAATCCTATGGCGCATGTTTTGTTACAAAACGACAAGCACACACGAAATTATGAAGAGTATCAGAACAGGCCGATACGGAACTTTTCGACGGATACACGTTGATTTCGGTGTGTACGCACATCCAAATCAACTTTCGCGAAATCCCACACGTTCTTGTTGACGATACGCGCCTTTCGGTAAAATTTTTATACGACGAAGTTATCTCGTTTAGCGGGACGCACCCCATTTCAGAAAAATTCGGATTTAAAAAATCAAGTTTTTGGCAGATTTCAACAGCAAATAAATTACAGCATACAATAAATTAAAATAAACTAATTACAGAGACTAAATCTTGGTTATGTTGTCTAAATTACTGTTTAAGTAAAATTTTAGTATCGTATGTCGTTATAAAGATAACGGGACTCAAACACGCGTACTTGGAACAATTTCTATTCCAAAAATAAGTTATTTTTTTCCTGTTTTGCGTCGCGATTTGCGACCAACACATGACACGATAGGTTAAATTAATTACACAGGGTTCAAGGGGGTCATGTGGTCTTCACATAGGATTCGATAGGTCATTAATTGATTTACTGTGCAGGGAGATAATGGGACGAGAAGTAGTGTACCTCACTGCTCTGCTGTTGCTCGGTGGCGGCTTGGGGAGTGCGGCAGCGACGGTCCAGCGGTCGTCGGCGGTCGGGGATGGTCGGGGTGGTAGAGGAGATGATGGTGGTTGCTCTGAGGGTGGTGGTGTTATATATAGGGTAACGGGAAGGAAGTTACGGGGAGATGAGGAGAGGGGTCGGGGCCGTTGTCGGGAGGGGAAGCGGAGGAGTCGGGCTGCGGGGGAAGTTACAGTAGGGTACTGTAGCATGGGTTCGGGTCTCGGGTCGGGTGATCGGATAGTGGGTTCGGTTCTAGGTTTAGTTTGGGTTGGTTTGATTTATTTAAATCCATATATATATGTATGTATATGGCCCTCTAAAAATAGTTTTGGACTTCAATAAATTTTAAAAAATTCTACAATACTCTATTAATAGTTTTACACCCAAAAATATATTTTTTGTACTCTATTAATAATTAATTAAATACACATAATTATATATCCATGAATATTATATATATAAATAACTGAAAATTTTCCATTAAACTCAGAAATTACAAATATAAAAATAAAAATTTAATTTCTAAAAAATTAGGGTTTTACATTATCAGTGCAGAATCCTGGTGGTATCTCCATGTACAACTCATCCTCTAGATCCCTATGAAGAAATGCATTCTTCACATCCAGTTGGTTTAGCTTCCATCCACCATTCGCTGCCAAAGAAATCAGGGTCCTAACGGTGCTCATCTTCGCCATTGGTGCAAAAGTCTTGTCGTAGTCAATGTCGATCGCCTGACTGTATCATTTTGCCACTAGTCTAGCGCTCAACCTGTTCATCTGGGTTCTGCTTCATAGTAAAGACCCACTTGCATCTGACTGCCCTCTTCCCGTCTAGCAGTTTTACCAGTTCCCAAGTGTGGTTCTTCTCAAGAGCCCCTAACTCCTCGTGCATCGTCGCTTTCCACTTTGGATCGTTCTTAGCAACCTGTCAATTGGTAGGTACAGTAATACTATCCAAAGACGCAATGAATGCTCCATGAGAAGAAGAGATGTTATCATATAAAACAAACTGAGTAAGGTCCCAACCATATCTATCAGGAGGATTTTTTGTATTGCTGCGAGTGGTCCTCCATACTGATAATGGTGTGGGAGGGGTAGGAAGAATGATATCACCTGAAAAAAATCTGGTGGTGGTGGTGTAGGTGTCTCAGGAGTCGAGACGGACGCAGGCAAGGGACTTGGCACTGACGCTATAGGCACTATAGGTACTGGTCCTGCAGTTTGCTTCCTTTCCTGATGAAGGTAAGTAACTCCCCCTGAGCCATGGGTCTACCATCTCTCATCTCCTCCCCATGTTCCTCTTCACTCTCCTCTTCAACCGTTCCTCCATGTCATACTCCTAAATCGGTCACCAAACTCTCACCATTCTCGCTCTCTCGTCTCATACTCTCAGTGTCAGGTGAGTTGTCCATGGATGAGGTTCCCTCTTGACGGTAGTATGGCTCAAGATTCCTGAAGTAAATATCCATGCTCATAAACCTCTTCTTCTCTATTGGGCATCAGCACACGTACCCCTTCTGAGCCGCCAAATAGCCCACGAAGACACACTTGATTGTTGTAGGGTCAAGTTTTTCAACAGACGGTCTGTTGTCCTTCACAAAATATATGCAGCCAAACACCTTCAGCGGGAGTATCCTACTATTATTTTCTTGCAATATCTCACATGGAGACTTTCATCCCAGTACTTTCGAGGGCATCCTGTTGATCAGTTGAGCTGCTGTCAACACTGTATGCCCCCACAGACTATGTGGGACATTCATGGCGATCATCATCCTCCTTGCCACCTCCAGAAGGTGTCTGTTCTTCCTTTCTGTCACTCCATTTTGTGCTGGTGTTTATACACAGGTGGTCTGATGTTGTATCCCTTGGGCTGACATATATTCCTCAAGTGCTTTGTTGGTATACTCTATCCCATTGTGAGACCTTAGTACCTTCACTACTATTCTGTACTGAGTCTGGACATGTTTATGAAAGTCCCGAAAACAAGCAAAGACATCACTCTTATTCTTCATCAAATACAGTCAGGTGACACGAGAGGAACAATCAATAAAAGAAACAAAATACTTGTAACCATTCATAGTAATTGTGGCGCACGGCCCCCAAACATCATAATGTATAATATTAATAACAGAAGAGCTCCTATGGCTCGCACTAACATATGAGCTCCTAGTAAGTTTGCCTAAATCACATGCATCACATACTAGTTTCTTCTTATTTGTTTTCTCATAAATAGATGGATACAACCTACTCAAAATACCAAAAATGGAGTGCCCCGACCGCATGTGGTGGAGTATCAGTGTATCATCGGCACTCATCTTCGGTCCTCCCATTCCTGCCCTCTCCGTCACAGACACAAATGTCGAATCTAGCCCTTCCCGATCCAGGTACCACAGTCCATCATGCCAAGTGCCAGTCCCAAGTCTTCGTCCTGTCTCCTTCTCCTGGAAGATCACCTTAGGAATATCAAAAGAGACAATATATTTTAGTTGGAGGATTTTAGAACTAATGTACAAAAGACTGACTGAAAAAGAAGAAGCATGCAAAACATTGGATAATTTAACTGAACATGTACAATCGACAGTACCCTTACCGACCACTGGCTTAAAAGTACCATCGGCTGTTTAAATGTTGTCCTCCGATGCTAGGTGAGTGTAGGAAGAGAACTCACTAGCATTCCCTGTCACGTGTCGAGACGCATCCGAATCGACAATCCAGTCCGACGATCTAAGGGAATACATAAATGCAAGGGCGAGTGAGTCGTCAGTATCTTCCGATGGATGGACATACATGGCAGCGTTGCCTCTGGCGAAGACTGACGTGGACGCCTCCTCAGTCCCACTCCTCATGTCTCCATCGCTTGACGCTCTCTGCTTTCTCCTGAATACCTCCAGTATGTCCAGGAATGTCTGATCCTCCTCAGTATAGGTGCCATCAGTTCCCTCCTCGCCTTCTGCTACCAGCAGGTTCGTCCGATAACCTCCTCGATCATCCCGTCGACCCCCACGACCATGACCACGTCCTCCAAGCTGTCCATGTCTACCACCTGAATCTTCCTCCTTGGGTGGTTTAGTGCAAGCATACCTCAGATGGCTCATATTCTCGCAGTTATAGCACTGTCGTGGGTCTCCCTTAGGTCTTGTACCACCTGAATTGGCAACTGCTAGTGCTGACTTCACTTCAGGAGGATCATTTGTCTCTGCCTGCAACTTGATTCGAGTCTCCTCCTGGATCATGGCCGAGATAGCTGTCACGCCCTACGATATATCCACGTTGCAGGTCAAACCCATCGATTTGCATAGTCTATCTCCTCTATTACATTTGATAGAATCCACCTATCCATTCTTTTCTAAGCCTAGACCACCAAGTCACAATCCCATTCTAATCATCGATGTAAATAATAAACTCTAAGTCGTCTAACATGATCTACGTATCCGTTCATGAAACCATCCAGCATATCTTGCTTCACGTTCTAGACTAACTCCTCCTCAAAAATACTTAGATTCATTTGTATCCTGAAATCCGTCTTATCGTGTCGAACCACAAGTCAAGACGATCCTTTAATTATCACGCTCCGATCTTCCGCAAGTTCAATCATCCCCGTTGGACGTGAAATCATCACGCCAACGCTCCCGCGGGATAATCGTCCTAATCCGGACGTGACGCATGTACGAGCATAGAGTTACGCTCGCACAAGACAAGAACGTCGAATAATATTATTATCACCGAAACGATCGAGACACATTATCATTTCACTTTGCTCCATCCAAGTTATATATACTTATCCATCAAGTCATGCCCGTTCATGCCGTGATTATAATTCATCTAGCAAAATTATCCAACTTCAATATTTCCGTTTGATAAATTCATAGTCTACTTCTAGCATTCCTCAAACAACTAAGTTTCAAATCCAAAACCCAAGTCTATTCACTTTCGATATGTTTCATTTTATCGAGTTCATTTGTAAAATCTTCGAACATGTCCCTGCGAATTCGATCATCCCCGTCGGACATGAAATCACCATGCCAGCGCTCCCGCAGAATAATCGATCTCGTCTGGGCCTGATGTCGAGTGTTACCTTGAACTCGACTCAAGATCGTTCCTCCAAGTCAAGATTAAATTCGTTATCGCCCACCTTAATCATTGAACCAAGATTCTCTAACTTGCATCAATCAATGCTATCTTCCAACCATTTATATGATATAAAGTCTCCCAAATTTGAAACCGTAGCATTCGTACTCAGACCGAACTCTATCGAACGATATCCTACTCAAATCCAAAATTTTCATGCACTCTATCATTCGTTCGCGCCATTATTTTCAATTGTACTAACTCCGATCGTATCTCCGATTATTCAATCTTAAATCAAGGTTTAATTCATTTGATTTAATTCAAAATTGCTCGTACGATCCACTAAGTTTTTTCGACCATGATATCAATTCCAAGTACTCTTTTATTCCTATTCGATGTAAGCCTTGTCCCATGTTCAACTCATTCTAACTTGTTCGAATCAAATCATGCATGATTCCTTCGAATTCACTTACTTGTTAGGCATTATTTATACTAAGACTTCGCACAATTACGTCGTTGCTGTTAGACCCATTTAATACCCTTAAATCCATGATTCGTTCGAACATTTCTAAGTCGACCAATACACCACTCAGGATTCGAGCTATATCTATGAATCTTTATAGCTTATTTTTATTCTCAATTCACTTACTCGATCGTGAGACTATCGAATACACCACTCAGTAATTGAGTCATCTTATTAACTCCTGAATCGCGTTTGCGTCGTTCACTTATATATCTAATTCGTTCCTTAGAACTCCAGTACGGTCCCTATTCGCTGCCTTAACGATCTTAGTCTCGTATGTACCTCTATCGATAGTCCTCCAAACAAACTATGTTCTAAATCGTAACTTATCACTACGAATAACCGTTCAACTATATCTCAAAAATTCAAACACGATTTCCATTATTCGCCTTAGCGGTACTCCGATAACGTCTCTATCAATTTCCCTTCTAAGTCCAACTTTATTCTTATTCGAACGATACCCAAATATTGCTTGCAACTTACTAGCACCAAGGGTCTTGGCGCATGGTACTGAACACAACTTAGCCGAAAGACTGTGTGCATAGGTAACTGTCCGAACGATATTCTGTCTCGTACACTAATCCTCTTGGTGTTCTCGTATAGGCATTTGGTTTCACATATAACTTGCAGATTCTAACATAAGTCTATTCCCACAAAATCTGATACAGATTGGCACAAAGGCCTTCGCATCGAAATCCCAATCAAGCAATTATATCATTCATATGCACCTTTCGAAAATATTTAGACTCATTGTATGGAACATTCCGTTGGAACTTTGAGAGAGAGTATTTGTAATATAACCCACGAACGAGCTTTCAAAACTGAGAGAATCGATAAGAAGTCCAAGGACGTAAAACATTGCTCTGATACCAATAATATTACGCCCTGATCTCCTGCTGGAATCGGCCGTCCCTGCTAGACGCGAATCACCGCGCCAGCGCTCCCGCGGGACGATCGTTTCTATCGAGACGTGATGCCGCGCGAGCCTAGAGTTGCGTCCGCGCAAGACAAATATCGAAACGGCCGTTGATAACTAGTTCACCAAGTCGATATAGCGAAAACATAAAATAAACACAAGTATGAATACAAAACAGCTCCTTATTGATAATGAATAAGATTACAAGCGGCGCTAGGCCAAGATTACAAATCGCTCAAGCTCTCTCTTTTTAAGAATAAAGACGTGCCAAGCGGCTTACAACTTGGGATAATACATAGGCGATGTTCCAACATTATGTCTTGTATATGTGCTTCGGCTCCGGACGCAACACTCCAAGGTGCCAGAGCAAACTCTACGCCTTAGCGTGCATGAGGGAACATTCCGCACCGAACGAGGTTCTCCCGCACACTGCAAGCAATCTGGTGGATTATCAGTATATGAATGCACTGGTGGGGAGGCTTCTCGCCCGCTCGACAAATCCAACATGTTATATTAGTTCCGTGCACCAACTATTAAGTTATCTTCCTATTCTTGCCTTAGTATCAATTTCATGCATAAGATACAAAGCCTATCTCGTGTGGCAGTGCGCCGTGCGATATACAAGAAATACGGTGATACTTACCAACTTATCATTTGTCCTTCCCTGTCCAAGTATAAAACCAAGTTAAACCAAGCACGAATATAGATATATAGAAATTCCAATATCGCATAACGAACACATGTATGCTACGAGCGTGTTTCTAAACCAAGTGCACGATATACACAGTTTACAATACTCATATCATTTTGTGACTCAGGTTGTGCAGATTACTCAGATGTCTTATACTTATTTTACACCGGCATGTTATACTTGTATAGGCATGTTTTACTCAGACTACACAAATGTGTTTCAAGCTTCAGGTGACTTTACATCCGTTACTTGCCACAAGTTCCTACGAGCCCATACACGGGTTGCCGCCATGTATGCAATATACTAATGATACAAACTTGGTCTTATGACCTGACGAGCTGCCATGGACAAGGTATAGTCTCGGCACGGGAATGGAATGCAACGAAGGTAGCGAGCCTCGCTACACGCCTTTCCGTCCGAAGCAAACGACTATCTGAAATATTCCTGACCGGTTTGGATCGGCCCCGGCGCGACCAGTATACCGTCCGTAGGAACCATAACCATGTGCACAGGTTGTCTATGACCATTGACCATCAACACTAAACTTTTATTATATGCAACATCTTAAGACCTTGAATGACCATAGCTACTTGACACAGTGATTATGCATTTTACTCGTTCAGAGATCTCCTGATCTGGTGTGTTTCTATTCTCATGCACCATTTATGCTTGACGGTTTACTACTTATTGCAGCTCCCATTTTGGGCGTTGCCTTGGCGACCCAATGGTCCTGAAGACTTTCTATGTTTCTATTATTTGGCTTGGAACGACTATTTTGATAGTCTTCTGCCACAAGTAAGTTAATCAGAATCTATATTGTGCTTCTGTACCGAGGCCGTATCTATGTGATGAGTATTTCAAGACATATGGAGCAATGTACTTCAAAGAACATATAAGGAACAAAAGTAACACTACGAGGTAAAATTATAAGAACTGTAAAGCGAACCTACCATTCCGTTCAACCGATCTACTTCCATATTCTATGCAAAGATATATCAGATGGAATTATTCCCTTAGCTAGATGTGTTGAATTTTTTATTAGCATGCAAGGGGTGATTCGTCTAGCGACTAGCATATATCAACCATATTTTAAGTGTGCTGGCTAAGCAAAGACAAGTTCATCGTAGCCACCCACCTTAGCGATGATTCGCCTCGGTCGAGCGATACTCCGAGCGAGCCTCTGAAAGTCTAAGTCTGAACTCCTGAAGGGCCAAGTCTGGAATTCCTTTGCCTCAAGCAAGTCTTCTCGCTGAGCAAAGTAGGTCGGATCATCGCACTTGTGCCGTTTGAATCGGCTATCCGCATAGATGCGGAGCGGGTCGTTACAATAGCCTCCTCAAGTGTAGGGATCTTCGGTTGGACTAGAAGTAGTATTTTTCTCTGAGCAAATACTGCGACCAGCCCCTTAAGAAACTTCATCGTCCTCTCCTACAGACATACATGTCTTTCCTTACACTTCGGGTCCTCGCAGCTCGTCCGATCTGAGGAGTGATCGTAATCCAACCATAGACGCTCCAACTCCGTGACATACTCCTGCACCGTCTTCTCTCCCTGTACGGTGTCGTCAATCTCCCCCTTGATCTGGAAAACCCTCAAGTTATTCCCCACATTATCGTAGGTCCTCCTCAACTTCTCCCACACGTCCTTTACCATCTTAAGGCCATCCACTGTGGCGGCGATCGACTGGACTAAAGAATTGAGGAGACAAAATGTATATCACCATATGAGTAGACTTTCACTCCCTGCATCCTGCAGAGCCCTCATCCGGCTATGTCTTCTCTCCTGACAAGAAACCCGCCAGGTTCTTCCCTGCGAGGATTCTCCTCACCCGTCGTGACCAACTCAGGTAGGTAGCCGGTCCATCAAGCTTCAGATGGATGGAGGGAAGCTCCAACTTCGCCGGTGTTCATGTCGCGCTCTCACTAGCCGACAGTTTCATCAGCTTCATCAATGTTGCAACCTCCACAGGGTCCAACTTCTTGATGATCTCCTCCATCGATCCTCCTCTTCTCCGATCACCTCACATCCATCCCACGATTCACGTTCGTCCTCTTCGTCCTCTCCTAGACCCGATTATGCCTCTCCCCCATCGGATCTAAGCCTTTGATGTCAATGTCCGGAACGACCCGCGGGAGACGCCGGGAACCGCGGCAGAAGTCGCAGCTTCGCAGTGGTGGCGGAAGTGTGGTGGCGGTGGCGACGACGGTGGTGGTGGGCGAGCGGTGCGGCAGCGGCGGTGGTGGGCGAGCGGTGGTGGCGGCTAGGGTTTGTACTCTGATACCATGTAGAATATTTGGAGTTAAAATATTATTATTATCTCTTGGCTATATATATATATATATATATATATATATATATATATATATATAGCCTTACAACCCTCCATCTTACATAAAATCTCCTAATACATTATAATATACCAACATAAAGTTTTTGCAACAATTTGTCGCTTACATGAGACTGATCTAACTTATGTTTCAGGTCAATGTGCTAATTCTGGCCATTGTTTTGTGCATCCTGAGACCTCAACCAATGAGTCACTGTCTAAATGGCCCTACTGCTCCCAATGCCCTATACTCGTTTCTCGTTGTAGGATCGGATTCGCCGCCTGCTCTCCCTGCCTCAATCCGCTCTTTCGTGACTAGATATCAAGTCTGAAAAAGGGAGTGAACCTGTATCTGATAATTCTAGCTGGCCATCTCAAGTAACTGGACCTATGGTTGTGAAATTTTCTACCTAGTGCCAAAATCAAGGATACAAAAGAAAAAGGATACGGTATTTGCTCATGTCACAAAGGATCAGCCCTTAATGTAACTGAATGGAAGAAAAGCTTCATGCTTGGGATAAAGCATCCATTATTGTTTATGTAAAGTTTGGCAAATATAACGCAGCTAAATAATCCTTTTTGTTTCGTGAAAGCTGCACGAGTGTCAGCAAGTGTGCATGCCTCGTGGGTCTTTGTGAATTAAGTTAGAAGAGGATGGGAAGAGTACCAAATTGAAAATTATATATGTTATTACCATTTAAAAACGGTGCATTGTAAATTTTTAATGTTTCATGCTTAAAACATTATGGAGAAAGATCTTTCTTTTTTTGTTATAAGACAGAATCATGCCTGAGACTAGGATCCGCAAGGTTCATATATATATATATATATATATATATATATATATATATATATATATATATTTGATTTGCTCTTCTGTAAATGTAGAAGAAATTAATAACTCAGTAGTTCTTTTTACATCACCTCATTAAAAGAAACTTTGATCAGCGAAACTAGAATTCATATAACAGAATATCACAAACCACTGGAACAAATGCACTGATTTATCAAGAAATAATTGAGGACCAGATTCATAAATTTAAGACTAACTTGGTCCTTTTATTATGAGTACCAAATACACACAAATGGTAAAACGGCTTCTTGCTCTCCTCTAGGGATTATGCAACTTCTACATGTATATGACAACTAGCTCCTCATGGCGAAGTCACACCTGTCTTCAATATGTTTTTCGGTTTTTCATTGGCAGCCCCGAGCTCGGCAGCAATTCCAGTTTCATTAGCAGAATGACCAGCATCTGGAACAACCTGTTTTTAATTCACAAGAGAAAATAAAAACCTATCAAATTAACAAGTATTATAGACAATAACATTATTTGGATATTTTCCTCGAGAATGTTATTTAGATATGTAATTATGTGTCTTTATATTGGAATAGGTCTTAGCTTTACAGCCTTTTATCCTCTCATACAAAATATTTGTACTCTCATGTAAAGTGATGATGTCTATTCCGTCAAGATTATATTTTTTCTAGATCCAATATTAAATAGCAATGTATAATATAATAACCGCAACGCGTATTAGACAAGTTTCAAAGTATCATAAGCATGCCAGACTTGTGCGAAAAATGTCAGAAAAATGCAAGATAATGTAAAACTTCCTCAATCACTTATAAAACTAGAAGTACATCATAAAGATTAGGAACCTTAAAGAAATGTCCAAGGAGGGCCACTGGCTAACAATTTGACAGTTCCAACCAGTCCTCATCAATCAGAGAGTCATATCACTGCTGATGAAGATCACAGTGCTAATAATATCAAGGCTGCATTTCAGTCTTTCCAATTTTCAAAAGTCACAAGCTTCTATCTTCCTTGTTTTGGAAGTTTCACAAAAACATTATTAAGGTTCACTTGTCACTTTGTTGATGGAATAACTACATCATCAATTTGAAAATTCTCTTAAATTATAAGTTGCAAAATCCATGATTTTAAGGATTTTTAGACTCCGTATCTCCATCCAAACACCTTAACATAGTCCCGTGAAACTTCTGCCTTAAAGATGATATCACAAAAAATATAAATATTATTATCCTGTAGATCCAAAAAGTAACTATATCTGATCCATAGTGAAAAAGCTGAGGTCAACTCTATTGAGTCTCAAAAGGACTGTTGCAATAAGATGTGTTCAATCACAGTATTCAAAGTTGTCTCAAGAATTATTTATAACAAACAATCTAACCTTAAGTTCTGCCTCAGGCCACGCTTTATGAAGATCCCAAGCAGACATCATTGGGCAGCAAACATAATATCTCCCCTGTCAGAATCAGATCAAGGGAAAATACGAGGCTCAATCTATAAAAAAAAATCGGTCACAAGTGCCATAAAGTTACAATACAAGGAACACCAAAGCTTATTCAAAATGGTGCACTAGCATAAAGCTTCATCGACATAAACAATGTAGTGATCCCATCCCAGATCTTAGAACATAAAAAATTTCTTCATTGTGATCTACAAACTTAAAACATATAGTCGGTCATAAATATTTATCTATGGTGAATGAGAGTGAAGCACCATGTAGGTAGCATATCATTTTCTAATGGCTGGTAAACTTGCATTATTTCTATATTTGATGATTGGCAGTAGAAATCTCTATCCTGCTTCTTAGGTTTTAGGCCAAAAATATTTTTCTCGAAGCAAGAAGCTTCAATATGTTAAAAAGCGTTGTAATTGAAGATCGGTAATGTTAGAAGGATGCTATGTCCTAAAGCTGGGAGGGAATGAAGAGAAATGCAGTGTCGCTAATGCAGGTCTTAACAATCTAAACTAGTAAATGAGAAATGAAAGGTTCATGGCTGTACACATCAATTCAGAAATTGAAGTGTAACTCCAAGGGGCATGTTATCATAGGGGCAGCAATTACCTGTACAATAACAGTCTTAATATGCCGAAATTTATCAACATTATCCAGCAGATACGAATCAGATGGTAGAAATCCTATGTTCACAAAGTAATGGTTCTCGATCCGAGCAAATGCCTGCGTTAGAAATAATAAAAGAGAAGACACAATCATAAGTTTGCATTAGAAATAATAAAAGAGAAGGCATGATAATAAGTTTGCCTCCTTTAAATTGAACTGGGGTGAATGACCAACATACTCCACGTTGCAATTTATATCATCATGAAGATGAGGATTGCAAAATAAATAAGCAACAAGAACATAAACTAAATGCAGAAATAAATGTGAATACAACAGTACAAGATACAAAACTATACTAATTATCAAAGCAACAAATGGTTGCAACTCGTGATTATTTAAGAGAACATGCTTCTGAAGATCAAATCAAAGCAGCCTTTTACTATTTTTTTCATAAAATGTAAAACAGACTTATTATGATTTATAAAATAATAGGTACTTGTGTTGATTTCAAATATTTAAATTTCATACTTTTGGCTGTAACATGTGCGTCTAGCCTCGGACGTGGAGACAACCCCGCTTCTATGTTGACTAAGGTTGTTCATGGAGCCAAGTTCCAACATTGCTTGGACTTGCTCCAAGTCCTTCCAATTGCTTGAGAGCCTTTCGGGACGGGATTGACGAGTGGTTGATTTGGTGAGGTTGTGCAATGGAGAAGTGTGTCAGCTCGATTTTGTGGCAAAATCTTGCCGAGGTGGAGATATAAAGGAAAATATATTTGACCATATCTTTGAAGAAGATTGAATTTGACCATTTGACTATATCTTTGAAAAAGATTGACTTTGACTTTTGACCATATCTTTGAAGAAGATTGAATTTGACCATTTGACTATATCTTTGAAGAAGATTAACTTTGACTTTTGACCTTTGACCATATATTTGAAGAATAAGATTGAATTTTTATTCCTACATAATGTTGGATTTTCATGTATAGACATATGGTACGCTATATAAAGGGGCCAAAGGTTTTTCCTTGAGACATCTCAAATTGTGCTCAATGATTATTGAATAAGTTCGACATAAGAGCGCAAAAATTGTTGAATAAGTTCAACACAAAAGCTTTGAGAGTTTTTTGTAGAGAGTTCTTGAGAGCAAGGAGAGAAGTGTTGAGAACAATTGTAATTATTTTTCTTCTTCATAGTGGAATTGAATTACCCTCGTCCGTAGAAATAGGCATCTTGGCCGAACCACGTAAATCCTTATCTTTGTGATTGCGAACTTTCTCTGAGGTGTTCTTTGATTTTTTTTTTTTTTTTGGGTTTATTTCCTCTATGCACCAACATGGTCTAAACGAAGGTGGGAGAAACATGGTTTGAGAAATCTCTTATTTTATAAGTATACAATAGTCTAACTAAAATAGTTAAAGCCATGTATACGGAAGAACCATGTAAGTATGCACAAGTACTACTTCATCCAACTTAATACTTAATACTAAAATAGTTTATCCCATAGTACTTTTTGATACGCTCGTTTTGTCACCGGCTGGGCCTCGTTTCGATCTTTCAGTCAAAAGTTATGGTCCTTTAAAGTTTTAAATTTCATACTTTTGGTTGTAACACGTACGTCTGGCCTCGGACGTGGATTCTTTCTACACGGATTGTGTTACTCTCGTCGAGGGCATACAGATCGACCTATTATTTGACCAAAAATAATTTTTTGCCAATAGTTATGACCGCTCAACGGTATACGTCATTTTGTTACAACAGAGAATTATTACTGGATTTCAGGACTATCAAATATTTTGACCGTCTAAACAATAGTCAGGACTGTTACAAATTTTGACAGTCCCTAGGATACTTGATATTTTCAATCTCAAGGGATGGGCAGCCCCTAGCAAGAAGTGGGTTGCCCTGATATTTTCAATCTGTATTATAGGACTGTTACAAATTATGAAAGTCCTGACTATAGCCAGGACTATCAAAAAAATTTACAGTCCTAGGTTACAACAACTTTTCACCAGGCTGTCAAAAGTTTTGATGGTCCTAATGGAAACTTGCTGCCCTAGTAAGAAGTGGGTTGTTCTGAGTAGTAGTTCCTCTGTATTATAGGACTGTTACAAATTAGGAAGTCCTAATTATAGCCAGGACTGTCAACATTTTTGACGGTCCTAGGTTACAACAACTTTTCACTAGGACTGTCAACATTTTTGAAAATCCTGGCTAAAGTTAGGACTATCAAATTTTTTGACAGTCCTAGGATTACAACAAGTTTCCATTAGGACTGTCAAAATTTTTGAAAATCCTAGGATTAGAGCAAGTTTCCATTAGGACTGTCAAAAATTATGACAGTCCTTCAAATAGATAAGACTATCAAAAAATTTGACAGTCCATCATCGTTCCCGTCGTGACTGTGATCGAATTTTCTAATTTCGAAACCCTAAAATAGGTTCAAAACTTCAAAAAATTGCCCAAAATGAATTATAAACCAAAATTTAGTGCTCCTATTGATTACAATTGTTTGGTTTTAAGTTGACCTAGAAGACAACTTCCATTGGGTTTAGGGTTTTGGAAATTTGGTGAGAAAATGAGAAGAAGAAGACCCAAAAAAAATAGTTCTTTTATACTATTTGTTTGACAACCCCTAGTAGTGTTTTCTTAGTAGCAAACTTGTAATTAATACAAAAAATTTGCTAGCCCGGAGTAATAATTACAGTAACCCTAAAATTCTAATGGCACATCCAAACTTTTTCAGGACAGTCCATTACTTGGTGCTAGTCCAAGCTGAAGCAACTTTACTTAGGACAACCCAAAATTTACTATGGGCTGTCCATACCCCCCCCCCCCCCCCCCCCCCCATCGAATTTTCTACAAATAGATAAGACTATCAAAAAATTTGACAGTCCATCATCGTTCCCGTCGTGACTGTGATCGAATTTTCTAATTTCGAAACCCTAAAATAGGTTCAAAACTTCAAAAAATTGCCCAAAATGAATTATAAACCAAAATTTAGTGCTCCTATTGATTACAATTGTTTGGTTTTAAGTTGACCTAGAAGACAACTTCCATTGGGTTTAGGGTTTTGGAAATTTGGTGAGAAAATGAGAAGAAGAAGACCCAAAAAAAATAGTTCTTTTATACTATTTGTTTGACAACCCCTAGTAGTGTTTTCTTAGTGGCAAACTTGTAATTAATACAAAAAATTTGCTAGCCCGGAGTAATAATTACAGTAACCCTAAAATTCTAATGGCACATCCAAACTTTTTCAGGACAGTCCATTACTTGGTGCTAGTCCAAGCTGAAGCAACTTTACTTAGGACAACCCAAAATTTACTATGGGCTGTCCATACCCCCCCCCCCCCCCCCCCCCCCCCCCACCCCACCCTCTCCCACCCCAAACCCAAACCCTAACTCTAACACCAACCCAACACCAACCGCCGGAGGAGGAGGAGGACGGCCTCGTCGGGGTCGGCCTCAAAGAGATTGGCGATGTTCTGGACGAGGAGCTCGAGGGCGTTGTTGTCGACGAGGGCGCGGGCGGGCACGTCGTTGTCCTCGAGGACGTCCTCGTCGGTGACGTCGAGGAGGAGGGAGACGGCTTGGATGGCGATGTCGGTGTTGTCGTGGTCAAGGAGGCCGACGAGGGAGGGGACGGAGTTGAGGGAGACGAGGTCGGGGTAGAACTCGAGGACGCAGACGAGGATCCGGAAGCGTTGCCGTTGTTTCTGTTGTTCGTTCTTTAGGACTATCAAAAAATTTGACAAGACATTCTTATTGGAATGACTGCCAATTTTTCGACAATTATAAAAAATATTTGGACATCCATAAGAAAAAATTTCGATGACAAACTTGAATAAAAAAAAAATTTGGGATGTTCTGAACAAGTTTGAATGTGCCTTTAGAAATAACCTAAAATATCCTTAGAAAAATGGCTCTTCAAGCCATGATATAAGTTTATCAAACAATTTAAAATTCCCTGACTAAAATATGAGCAACCCCATCACATTTTATTGATCCTTCTTCAAGAATAGCACATATGAGGGAGAGATTCTCGTATCATGATAGAAGAGCGGAGCATATGTTAATCATGTTGTGTATTGGGCCGGTTCGGGCCGGCCCGCGGTCCGAGTCAACCGGATTTGATCGGATTCGGACCGGGCCGAGCTCAACCCGAGAGAAGAGACGGGTCCGGCCGAAAAATCCCGACCCAGCCCGAACCCATGATCCGGTCAGGGGAGGATCGAGCCGAACCGGTCTGGGTCCGGGCCAGTTCACGGTCGGGCCGGTCCGTCCCGTTTTAATTTTATTTTATTTTACGTTTATTTATATATTTTTTATATATAATCTATATTACTAAGTTATTTTTGTATAATTTAAAATTTATAAGTTATTTGTTAGAAAGTTTTTTATATAACTTTAAGTATAAGTTTAAGTATTAATTTATTTGAAATTTATAAGTTATATGTTTAGTATAATTTAAAATTTATAAATTTATTTGTTAGAAAATTTATTTAATTTATTTATATCAATATTTATATAACTTTAAGTATAACTTAAAATCTAAATATTTATAAGTTGATTTTTTTAAATCTTTTAGAATAACTTATAAAAAATGTATAAATCTATTTTTTTGAATTTAAATATAAATTTATAACTTGAAATTTAAAGAAGTTATTTATATAGACATAAAGAAGTTAAATGTAAACAACTAACAACATTAAGTAAGAAAAAGGTGAATTTTTTTTTATTAATGGCAATAAAATTATAAATATATTATAACATTAAGTAACAAAAAAAATATAAACTTGTAAATGATATTTTATTTGCATAAAGCTTGTAAAAAATGTACAGAAAAACGACATAGGACGTCAATGGCAAGAAAATAAAAGCTAAGGAAAAAAAAATAACGGACAGAGAAAGTGATGCTGATTTGGAAGTTTGTTCCCTTCAAATGTGTCCCAATCTCCCTTTTATTAATCAAGTAAAGACAGAGTCTGGCTTCTTCTTCTTCTTCTTCTTCTTTAACTTTTCATTTGTTGATCCGAAAAAAAGTTTTATCCGTGCAACTAGGAAATTTATGTTTTTATATTGAATCACTTAGATTATTCTTATCGACACTAACTAGAAGGACTATCTTGTCCCTCATCCCATGCATGTCCTTTTTTTTCTTCCATTCTTTTGAATTTTTATTTTTTAAATATTTTTATAGTTCTAAATTTTTTTATTCTTTGGAATTGAACTAATATTTAATAGACGAACAATAAAAAAAACTTTTAATCATGAATATATATATATTCATCAACTTTGAATAAAGGCTTGATTTTAACTTGATACCCTCAACTATTCAAGTTTTTCAACTTGATATCCTAAACTTTATATCATTCAAATCACTATGCTCAACTATTGAAATTTTTTAAGTTTATATCCCCCGTCGGTTAGATGTTAATTTTTTTCGTTTCAAGAAATATAAATAAATTTTTTTTGCCAAATTATCTCCTCCCTGTTGCCGCCGTCGCTCTCCGCTTTCGCCACAGCTACTACCGTTACTGTGTTACTGCCCTCTATCGTTGTCGCTGGTGTCGTTTGTCGTTGTCGTTGCAACCGTTTAGGAGAGAGGGGAGAGATAATGAAAAATATTTTTTTATTTAGAATCTTTCGTTAACACTGTTATGATATTAAGTTGTACAATTATAATTGAGCTATTAAATTGTCTAATATTATACTTTAGGGCGTTAAGTTGAAAATTTTGAATAATTGAGGATATCAAGTTAAAATTTAGTCTTATAATAATTTACATATATTTAAATTCAAACGTAATGGCAGATCAACATGTATCTTTAGATCTTTCATTATTTTACTTTTTTCACCATAATTAAAACTCGTCATGGTATCATAATTGTTTTACAGTGTGACAAGATTTTAAATCTATCTGATTCAAAAATGTCTTTAACTAATGGTGATCATTTCCTTGAAATATATATTGCATGCAATACTTACCTTAAATTGCAAAGTAATTTATTCTCTTATTTTTCGGATTAAAATGAGATTTCTTGAATTCACAGAGATAAACTGAAAAAGAGAGAAAAATATCTATATCTGTTAAAATTTAGTCTTATAATAATATTTTAAATACCCTCCAACGGTTATATTCTAAATAAAAATTAAATTAAATTTCAGCCGAACGGGACCGAATCGAGCCTGAACCGGACCGGTCCGGTCAGGGCCAACCGGGCCGACCAAATTGAACTCGGCCTGAACGTGAGCGACAACGGGCCGGGCTTGCGGATCGGATCCTCCGACCCAGTCCGAACTCGTAGGGAGGAGTGGGTCGGAGCGGGCCGGTCCATTGACCGGATCCGGACCTGTCCGGACAGGATTTGCCATTGGCCTGGTCCGGACTGGATTCCGGACCGCCCGTCCTTTTACACACCTTGATATATTAATGGAGGTTGGAGTCTCCTTCAACATTTAGATGTGGAAAATCAACTTTAAATCACAAAAATTACAGTCAATGCATCAAGAACACAAGGGTCTGAAGTATAGGAGATTTTTTAGACACGTCTATCATAGAGTCATGGACTAACCTTTTGAATCACGTATAACCACACAAATTCCTCCACATCGGAAACTTTTGCAAAAATTACCCCATCCACAGCTTACTGAGCGTACAACTTAATAAATAATTGGGCTAATTTGAGTTTAGACCCTAGATTTTATACCAGTTTAGAATTTTGGTCCTAACTTGTCCAATTAAAAAATTTAGACCCTTAGTTTTTATTATTTGTTTTATTTTTCCATTATACCCTCCTCAATCTATATAATAAGATTTCAATGTTAAACATGGAAGGGAGTATAATAATAATAATAATAATAATAATAATAATTTAGGGTCTAAACTTTTTAATTGGATAAATCAGGACTTAAAAACTCTAAACTGGTATAAAATCCAGGATCTAAACTCTAATTAGTCCTAAATAATTAGGACTGGTGTCAACTTAGTATATATGCACGGTAAGTTGCATATGTTTTAAATATTTTAATTATTATTTTTTGTACCAGAGAATATCAAAATGTACGATAAAAATAAATTATATATTTTTTTTAAAAATTATGTAATTATCTAGCGACTCTTTTTAAATTTAATGAACAATTTTAATTAGTAAAGTTAAAAAATAATATATTTTGGGAGGAAAATTATGGTGAAGCAAATTTTGTAGTAGTATAGATATAGTTTAATGTATTGGCTAAGCATGAAATTTTGAATCCCATATAGCTTATGTAGTGTATGTTAAGAAACTAACAAACTTTGTATGGACACTGATGGCACATTCTAAACCCATTTCCTTCTCTCAAGTTAGCTGCCCAACATTTGTCTGGGACCAACTTGCAAGTTGAAGTTGAATTTTCCGACAGCTTTTGAAAATGGTAACAAACCAACCAGCTTCTCTGCCACTACTATAGGAAAACAGTGGCAACGTTACCGAAGAAAGACTAGAAAGAAAATCGAGATCACAAAAAGTACAACTATAATAGAACATACGATCATGCATATAGTCTGTATATCTAGAATTGAACATATGATCAAGCATAGGCATATAATCTGTAGTAAGGGTGAACCGAGCCTACCGAATAAGAAATATGAGATTGAAAGAAGAAAAAGAAAACAAGAGTATAATTTTAAAAAGGCTAAAAAAATTATTCAATTTTAAATTTCGGTCCAAAAGTGAATAATACTTATGTAAATATTTTAATTAATTTTATACATATTTTATGATAAAAATTGTGTACATTTATAAAACAACAAATTTTTTTGAAAAACAACTTTGATAGTCTAACTAGTCCAAATTTGTCCACAACTTTAAATTACAAATGTATTTATTATAAAGATAAAAAAAATTAATATATCCGATCCATTAAATAGTAAAAATAACCCAACGAAATTGGATTCAGATCCAATTAGGCTAATTCATGTTCAATTTCAATTTTGAAATTTTAGAATCACCGTTTATTTGGTTAATTTGTGCTCACCTCCCCCCTAATCTGTAGCCCACTAAAATGAACACAAACAAGTTTAAGTTTAAATTATTTCAACTCTGATTAATTAATTTAATTTAGTTCAACTCTGATTAATTAATTTAAATTATTTCAACTCTGACTAATTGCCAAAGAATATGCCGATATATTCAGAAAATAGAGAGAACAAATATCTATATGGATCCTGGCGGATTCGAACCGCCAATCTCCCAATAAATCGGAAGCTAGTAGTAGTAGTAACACTTCCAATTAAACTGGGCGCTCTTTCCAGTTTGAGCTTAAAGATCCTCATTCACAAAACACACTCGGTGTCCTACATAAACTAATTCCTCATTGGATTACTCATTAACAAAACACACTCGGTCTTACATAAACTAACTGCTGCTGCTGCTGCTGCTGCTGCTGCCAGTTTTTGATAAGCAGAAGGAAAATAAGTAATCCAAATGCTTTCTTTCAACATAATAGAGGCGCAAAGTTCAGAGTTTGAATAAAAGATGGGATATTATTACATACAGATTGCCATACAAGGTCGGAAAAAAATTTCATATAAATTATGCAAGAAATTAAAATATTAATTTAGATACGCTTTGGTGAAACATATCCTTGTTGCAAATTAAATATTGTGGTCTCCGTGAGTTTACTACTAGGAAAATGTAAGACAGTTAGGCTGTGTTTGGATAGTATTATAAACGTTACTTTTTGCTTTTAAGTGTGAAACCAAACATAACATAATATACTTTTTGCTTTAAGCTACTGTGAATAATGCTTGTGTGAAATTTTATTTTCCAAAAGCTACTTTCCAGTTATTAGAGGCCAGCTGAGGCCATTCCAAGAGCAGTCAGGTCAGGATTTGACTTGACCTTTCGACCCTTAGACCCTCAGAAGTCTTACGAGGTCCCACAGGTTGCTATTTACTTTGTCATAGAAAAGAGGGGGAAAAAAAGAGTTAGATTGTCCCTTCTAGCTACTACACTTCCATAAGACCAGAGCTGGTCTACATTTCGTAGCTACTTGTTCTCTGATTCACATGTACAAATACATATCAAGACCTGACTATCTTTATACAGATACAGACTCAACCGTTCTAGAAAGTCCTCTTCCAGAAGAAGAAATATCTTCCTTTGAATTGGGAATGTTTAAGCTGGAGAATCAAGTGAAGAAAGGTAACTTCTTAGCACCTAGCACCATTCGGTCCGGAACATTGATTCCCCATAACGAATAAGCTCAACTCTTCTCTCTCAATTTGCCTATCCTATGCCCAAGAACTCAAAAATGACAACCCTGCAATAATCAAAAATAGACCTGACTGAACTAGAAACGACATGGATCAAACGCGCACGCGACGAGCAAAGGAAGTCAAGGATAGAAAAAGGAAGTCAAGGATAGAAGTAGTTGAATTTGAAAACAAGACAGCAAAGACAATCATATTCTTTAATATAGCATCGACATAACAATAACATTAGAAAGCGAAGTAAACATTTATCCCATCCATCAACCGCGAAAACACTTGCGTTACACTAACAGGAGCGTCTTCTTTATTCAAAACAAAAATACGTTTATTTGAGAACAGAAAAATGCTACTTTCTAAAAGAGAGTTGTGAGGGTGGCAGGACCCTCTCCCTCGATTCTCTCATCAATATCTCCCCCCTCCTCTCTCTCTCTCTTCCCACCAACCTCTTCTTTCTGAGAGTTTTGTGAGAACTGCTCACACGACGGTCGAGGCGGTGACCGACGCCCATGGCAAGAGGGTCTGGAAGAAGTCAGACCAGACCTAGACGTCAACGCCCATGACGGTAGATTCGACCACGACCTCGAGGACACGACGAAGCACTTGAGCCCTAGACGTCGGATGACGAACTCGACACACTTCAGCCCTAGACACCGAACAACGAACTCGACACACACTTAAGCCCCAAACGCCGAACAACGAACTCGACACACTTGAGCGTTGATGGAGTACGCATTGACGAAGAGGATTGCGTCGACACTTAGTAAGGGGTGAAGGTGTTGGTACTGGCAGTGTCGATCTAGAGGAAATGCTGGATGCAACTGAACGAGAAGTTTGCCATGAGCGGCCATACCAGCTAGAGGCCCTCACCGTCTCCCCGACCTTAGCAATGACAAAGTCGTTCATCGACGACGGAGGACTCGTAAGCACGGGCGTCATCAACGGGTTGCATTACCAAAACAAGCGACATCATATCTCGTACCGATCATGTACTTCTCGTCAAGCTTCTTCAAAAGTGTACTTGACATGATCGACGAGTGACTGGACACAGTGGACTAGAAGACTTTTTAAGGTACACACTTGGACTCAAATGACCACAATTTAAAAAATTATTTTCTAAATTTTTCTGCCAAACACAATTTTTAATGTGTTCTAAAACAATTTTTCAAAGTAACCTAACACTTAGTGAAAAAATTCTATATTCAAAAAACAACTTTGTAACTTCGAGAAAACTGTTCTCAGAACAAAATTTCAAAAAAAAAATCGAAAAACACATTCAAACGGAACCTTAATCATTCTCTAACTTATTTTGATAAGGCACAACAGAATACTTTCCATTCAAAACACATGACTAAATCATTTTCACAAATTATTCTCACAAGAAAGAAAAAATGAGATGTTTGAATCCCTTATGTCCATCCAAACCATCACTTCCTTTGTGGCAACTGACATGAGGCATTATTTAACATGCTACCATGACAAGTGACAAAAAAAACATTTAACTCAAAAAATAAATCACCAAATATTTTTTTAATCATCTTAGTTATAATTTTTAAATTAAATTTTAAAATTTGTCGTCATCAGCCAGCCATTCACATTAAGGAATGATAGTTTGGAGGAATACTTTCGAGTAATAACATTATTCTTCAAACATAATTGACACTTTGCTAACAAAATATCTTCTTAATCTTGCTTTCTAAAGTAAAAATCCTTGTTCACTTGTCTAGTTTTCATGTTTCCAAAGATTTTCATGACTACATTTAAGTTGCAAGCTAAAATAAAACCACAAGATTCAAAAAGATTCCAGCTTATAATATAATTAAAATAAATCAAAATCAAAGTATAAATCGGTAAACATCTCAAAAACAAAGTTTAAATCTTTAACTTCTCTCAAAATGATAAACACTACTACTGTAAACCGGGCCAAGTTGAAGATGCTCTCTGCAATATTAGCCAAAAAATAATTGACGCTGTGGCAATATTAGCAGAATAGAATTTTGCATCCAAAGCATAAAATTGTTCTAAACCAGAATATCCTAAATTGATGCTACCTAGGAAGATCAACCGCAACCGTTAGGTCCACAGTTAAGCTTTAGATGATCATTGTCCTGTCATTCAACCCAGCAACCTCCAGAAGCCAATTATCATGGTCCGGCAAAAACATGAAAAGAAGGCTACAGATTCTTGCTTGACCAGCTTTTCTCAACAGTTTTGATAATCAATAATAAAAAGTTGTGAGAAACCCAACCTTCAAGACTGGAAGGTTAGATGCTGAAAACAAATTAGGCAAGAAAGATTAGCCAGTGTATTTACCATGTTGAATGAGAACTACCCTCCATGAATTCTAGAATGTCGTCGATGGCAATACAGCATCAATAGCTACCCGACCATATCTTGCTATCTTTGTGACATAGTCAGCAAACGCCAAAGCTCCAGCAATCTCGACACAGCAAGATCAAATAATCATCTGTCCGGCAAAAAATAGCTAAGCCTGCAGTACCAGGACATGAATAGTTGATAATGCAGATCAGATAATAACTTCTGCTCGGGGTTTGAGGACCTTGGCCATGTCAATCTTCTCATGTGTTTCTTCATTTTGCCAAAATTCAACATGTTAAAGGTAACAGGCACAACGGGAATGGGGAGGGAGAGACCACGGAACAAAATTGTACCTCGTGAGATCTCACCCCCACAACACTGAAAAGTATAATTTTATTAAATACAATTGGACTGCCATGCAAGCGCAGCCAACATGGCAAAGGTCAACGAAATAAATTAACACATACCATAGATGATGCCGCATACAGAGATAATAGACATCTTAATATCCACTTTGCCTCCACCACCCCGAACTATTATTGAACCAAACTATATATCATCAGATGTACGGAAAATCATAGGCAACTTCATCAGATCTTTACCACTGTGCTGCAACACATCTTTGCCTCAAACTTCTGCCATCTGATCTTGCAGCAAGACTTGTTTCCATCGACCAGGGTATAGAATCATATCTTTGCCTCAAACTTCTACCCTGGTCTTGCAGCAAGACGCAAATCCATATCATGCATGGATTCACCCTGCCCTTCATTTTGTAAAATAAAGAATACTCATATACTACGCAGCACTACATAAATCTGAACAGAACTACATCTCAATATAAATTTTGAGATTGTACAAAATGGTTACATATGAAAAATTAAATAAATAGCATACCTCGATAGAACATGATCATGAACATGTGAACAGCAAAAGGACTTAAAAGTAACAGCTGTACAATTAAATGTCATCAGAATGAACACAATTAGAACGAACCTAATGATCAAGTGTATCGATAAATGTGTGGATCTTGCAGAAAATAATGCATGAAAACTATTTCAAATTTGATAAAGATAAACGGTTGGCGGTACACTGATACCTCTTGAGCAGGGGTGCAACCAGAAGTTCCATTCAAATAGGATGTAGGAAGCAGAAACTTTTACTTGGCCAGCAAAATCAAAGAACATGCAAGACAGCAGGAAAAGTGGGGAGAGATCCCGGGAAACAAAATGAACTCCCGTGCAATCTCACCCCAAAGAACACGAGAAAAAATATTTTATTAAAGATGCATGACCTGCCATGTGAGCGCACCCAGCATGGCAAAGGCCTATGACAAGTAACTCATACCACAAAATGATCATTTGATCAACCTTGATCCTCACTTCACATTCAGTTTGCATTTCACCTAAAAGATGAATCAACGACCAGAAGGTGGTCTTGCCAGATCACCATTCGCTATCGGGAAGCATAACTTCACCATCAGCCTCATCACACCTTCACTGGACTGCCAAATAAGTCTTCATAAGAATATCCAAAGATCTGATGAGCAAGAAGAATAGGGTCCAACTACTACACTCGATTTTTCTTAAAATAATCCATCTCGACTAGCAAGGGTTGTGTAATAAACATTTATAGATTACAATCTCCTCTCAAAATTTGCAATCCACAAGTTATCATCTAACACAATCGGGAATCAAAATACATAAAAGGAAATGGTAATTGCCAAGGAAGCTTTTACAATGTGGGTTACCAGAATTACCCTTAATTCATAAGGGAATCTATAAATTTCATTTTTTTAAACCGCAGTAAATTGAGGGTAGTTTTGGTAATCCACAATGAAAAACCTTGGAGGTTGTAAAATCCTCCTTGGCAATAGCAATTCCCTAGATAAAAAAGATACAACTAACAAACTAATCATCCAAGTAACTTTTTGAATCAAGCTGTGATGTAGTAAATGAGTGTAGTAGTTAGAACATGTTATGAAAGTAGTACGCCTGTGGTAGTAGTTAGAGCATGTTAGAGAAGTAATAATAGTAGTTAGAGCATGTTGGAAAGTTGGAGAGGACGCAAAATGAAACTAAATGAATGTTAACAGCAAAACTAACTAGCTTCTGTTAGGTTTGATCACAGCACCATTGCAATGGAAGCATCAAGACCATTTAAAAGATAAGACACGAAAATGTGAGGGAGAACCCGGGGGAGGAAAAAAATTCCCCGTGCGAACTCCCTCAGACGACACTAAAAATATAATTTTATTAAGGATGTTGGCCTGCCATGCGAGCTCACCCAACATGGCAAAGGCAATTTGACAAAGAACATGCATACCATATCGATATCGACAAAGTTCAGCCCTTCTTAGTTCCCAAAGATCTATCTTCATTCACCATCGTGAAGCATCGGATCATCGCCATCAGCCTCAACACACCTTCACTTGACTGTGGAACTGAGTCTTCATAACAAGATCCAACGAGCAAATAGAATAGGATCCAACTACTGCCATCAATTTTTCCATAAAATAATACAACTCCACTTGCAGGGGTCATCGACTCATCGGATAAACATTTATAGAATATTATCTCCTCTAGATTTTTACTCAAATTATGAAAGTGGTGCAGTAAATGAGTAATAGTAAAGGAGAATAATATCTCCTTCCTAGTTCCCAAAGATCTATCTTCATTCACCATCGTGAAGCATCAGATCTTCGACTTCAGTCAAATCACACCTTCGAACTGAGTCTTCATAACAAGATCCAACAAGCAAATAGAATAGGATCCAACTACTGCACTCGATTTTTCGTAAAATAATACAGCTCCGCTAGCAAGGGTTGTCCAATAAAAGTTTATAGAGAATACTATCTCCTCTCTAGTTTTTTACTCGGCATGTTATGAACACAACCACGAATTTAAATACATAAAAATATAAGGCTAACAAAATATCCAAATAACTTTTTAAATCAAGATGACAAGATGTGGCAGTAAAGCATATTAAGAGAGTTGTACAGCTATTGAAAAGAGTAATGATTGTAGTTGGAATATGTTAGAGAAGTCATTAGACTCATTACAATAATAGTCGTATGTGAGATATACTGAAAAGTGAAACTAAGGCTATGTTTGATAGAATTTGTTTTCATGTATAATATTTCAACCACAAATTTTCAACGGATTTGTAGTGCTTGACAGGTTATATGTTCCATGGAATTATTCTCCAAAAAAAAACTACCGTTTTCAATATTTTCTTCTAAAATTGTGGAAAATGAAATTGTACAACCCGTGGGAAAATATCATTTTCCATGGAAAATATTGACAATCAAACACCCAAATTGTGTTTTCCATAAGAAAATTTAAAATTCAATGGAATAGATTTAATTTTCACATTTAATTCATCTTGCAATCAAGCGATCCTAAATGAAAGTTCACGGCAAAACTATATAGCTTCCGTTTTGTTTGACTTGGTTGATGGCAGATATTTGCTATGAAAACATAAAGAGCAGTAAAAAAAGCTAAGACAAAGCAAGGTTGGGGGAGAACCCGGGGAGAAAAAAACAATCCCCGTGCGATCTCACCCCAGCAACACTAAAAATATAATTTTATTAAGGATGTTGGCCTGCCATGCGAGCGCACCCAACATGGCAAAGGCCATGTGACAAAGAACATACATACCATATCGATTTCGACGAAGTTCATCCCTTCCTAGTTCCAAAAGATCCCTCTCCCCACTCACATGTTCCAAACTACAATATTCAACAAGAAGCTCCAAGAACTAGAATATTTAACAACAACAGATCACAAACTTCAAGGAATAGCTCGATCCATCTCCAAAACTTTCTAGTCTTCGCATGTCATCCTTGTGCAGACCAACTCCAACAGATCTTCAACCAACATAAATTTGCATTGCTCAAACCTATCAATCTGAAAAATATATAATCTCAACATCAACAAGTATCTTTGTTTTCACTTGGAGATCATGAAGCAACAAGTTAAAAAGAAAATTCACCTAACAGATCTAGAACAAGCCAACAGAAATATTCAGATCTGGACAATTAAATAACAATTTCAACCTTGACATAAACCCACATACCATCTGGATCTAAAAAAAAAAAAACAGAACTTCGGCCCTGACACAAATCTACATATCTGAAAAACAATGATTAAAACAAATAAATTTATTTTTTAAATCGAGATCAAGAACAAAACATACCTGGGAAATTTGATCTGGATTGGATCTGAAACCAAAAATAACTTGATGGACAAAAAATTAACAAAGAAAAAGAAATAAAGAACGGAGGAAGGGGAGAAGAAACCCTAAAAACAGAAAGATGGAAGAAAGATTGAGGGCAGATGTCTCTGTTATATACAACTTTTTCATGACACCAACGACTGCGATTAAGCGGGGACAAACATCAAGGGTGGTTATTACGAGAACGTGGCCAGCCTGTTGCCGGTTCAATGAGCACAGATAGATACAATTGATTTTTAGACACCCACATGTGCACCCACGATCTGGCTGTGGGCCATGTAGATACTTTCGACAGTGGGAGAATGGTTCCAATTTAGATGTCTGGACTTTTATTTTTAGACACCCACATATGCACCCACGATCTGGCGTAAGGTCCATCCCAAGTTCTAGATTCTATATTTAAAGGCTTGTGATAAGGGCACTACAAAATACACTTTGGACTAGTCCAGTATTGGAATTAGTCCATTAATGAATGAAGTTTACTTATACTAGTCCAAAGTTTACTCATACTAGTCCAAACATTACTCTCTCCTCCCAAATCCCCCAAACCTCCACCACCGGAGCCCTCCTCCTCCACTTCTTCCTCCTTGTCGATGGCTCCCAAACTCTCAAAAGAATCAAGGTACAATTCTTCATTCTCCTTGTCCTTCTCAAATTTTAATAATTTCTATTGCATTTCGAAAAATTTCCAAAAATTATCTTTCTAATCTTAAAATTATAGTCATGAATGTAGTTTCGGATGTAGTTTCAACGTATTTCTGGAGTCTCGAACCCAATTTTAGGGCATACAAGTTTGACATTCGTCGAACGTATGGAACAGAAATATGCGGGACTGTAGACATTTCTACAGTCCTATATACATTGTGGACTGTTGAAATATCTACAGTCATTTATGTATATAGGACTGTAGAAATTTTAACAGTTCTGTATACATATAGGACTGTAGAAATTTCTACAGTCGTGTATACATATAAGACTGTAGAATTTTCTACAGTCCTGAATGTTCAATTAATTTTGGGATGTTAGAATATATATCTTTCTTGTCTTATAGTCACGACCCTCGGAAGGGCATTGAGGATGAAGGTATCATAAGAAGACGCCTTACTGCGTCGATGCGTAAGGAACGCAATGTTCAGCGTGCTGTTGAACCAGCTCTCACTATCCTCGACCGCGAGGCACGCCCTGAAGTTAGAAAACGTCGACTGATGAAGAAGACTGTAACTCGTTCGAAGAGACGTGCTCCTAGTACTTTTGGTTCTTCTTCCTCCTCCGATGAATGTTAGAATTTTGTTGTCTTTCCTTTATGCAAAATTTCAGAATACAAAAAATAAAATAAAATTAAACAATGTTACCGGCCTCTGGGGAAGTCGTG
Organism: Iris macrosiphon; assembly: GCA_036927795.1. Classification (NCBI taxonomy): domain Eukaryota; kingdom Viridiplantae; phylum Streptophyta; class Magnoliopsida; order Asparagales; family Iridaceae; genus Iris; species Iris macrosiphon. The sequence continues at coordinate 23,879,821 of JAYESA010000009.1, read as the reverse complement.
CACGAAGCACTGCCCTAAGAGTTTATTCGGGATCTGTGTGCAGACGTTCTCGACGCTCCTAGTGGTAAAACCCCCGCACTACCGGAATCTCGTTGTCGCACACGACTTGGAGAGAACGACCAGAACTTAGCTCTGCCCAGAGCTCGAAGACAATAAAAATTGAAACAGAATGTTAACAGAGGTTTGGAGTACGAAAATTTTCTGATCGATTTACAAAGAACATAGACGTTTATATAAAACATTTGTGTAACGGTCTGAATTAATTTACGATTAATTCAGCCGTTACGAATGAACCTGGACACTGAAACAATAACGGTTCAAAATTCGTAACGTTCAGAATAAATTCCAACGTACAGAAAAATAAATGAAGAATAAAAAGAGGAGCAAAAAGTATTTTAGGGTCCCAGCCCGAACCCGAAGAGGAAATCGGATCGGCATTCGGCGCCCGCAGATGTGGGCGCGTACCCGCACCCGTTACGTGCGCCGAACCGAACCGATCTGAGCTGGACCGGGCGGCGGCGGCGGCGCGCGCGTGTGGCCCAAGGGGTTCCCCAGACAACAACTTAATAGAGCAAAGAAGAGAAAGTAATATATGTACACAAGAGGGCTTTGCCCCATCCGATGTGGGACTAAAGATACAAAGAGGAATTTGAGTTTTTGAAGAAAAGCAAAACCAACAATGAAGACATATCAACCGTCCAAAATCGGTCAACTGATAGTTCAGAACCTTCTCAGCATGCAGATAGTCCTGTCGAGACTCGGCCACCAACCCTCAGAAAACCGGCCTACTGATGGTTCAGGACCTTCTCAACAGCCAGATAGTCCAGTCGAGACTCGTCCAAACGGTTGCTCTATATTGCCGTCGATCGAGAACTATATTGCATACCAAATATGGAACAATCTGGTAAGTACATTACGTTATGATAATTTTATATATAGTTGTAAGTTCTAAGTTCATCCAATTATTTATAGATAACTACATTTTATATACAGGTATAAGTTCATCTAATTGTTTACTTTTTAGGAGAGTTCTCATATGTTAATGGTGATCAACCACGGCAAAAAGTGCAATACATGGGGGTTTGAATTTTTCAGAGACGATGTCAAGGCTAAAATCAATCCCATCAGTTTACAATATTTGGATAACTACTCATATACGACGGTGGACAATGCACTCATATCAGCATTTGTAGAACGATGGCATCCAGAAACCAACATTTTTCATCTACTAAACAAGGAGTTGACGATTACCCTGTATGACGTCTATCATATATTGGGACTCTTAGGGTTAATGGTCGAGTCATGATGAATCACACTTTTGACGAATCAAGCATTAACTTTTACGACCATATCGTGGATTATATATCAGGCTGTTTGGGAGTTGATGCGATGAGTTTTACAACCCTTCGAGACTTCAAGAAGTCGTACGGACTTCCTTTGAAATATTTGGAGGAGACATTCAACGATCCGGACCCCTAAGTGGATAATAGCGATAATGTGGCCCGTGGATATATGCAGTTCATCTTAGGAGCTGTCGGCATTCCGGATAAATCTGGAACGTCGATACATGCTAAATATCTCCTGAATTTTGACGACATAGACACGGTGGAAGAAATATCTTGGGGAAGTGGTATACTAGCATACATTTACCGCGAGCTTGGTGCTGCATCCCGCGTCGGTTCCCCCAAGACAATATCTGGATGCCAGACTCTACTCCATGTATAGATATATCTTTGTCAACTTGTATACATAATAGAAAATTTTGTTGTTAATTTTTTGACTAATTTTTTTTAACTTGGTTACGTGAAGGCATGGATATACGAGCACTTTCCAACCCTGAAGCGGGCTAAACTTAACCGAGGGTATGACGAGCACCTTCCTAGAATGTGCAGATGGAAGCCAACTAAGGAAGATGCCAAACGTCCACACACATTGGCCGCCCTACGGAATGCACTTGAAGATATGACGATAGAAGAGGTGAATTGAGACCTAATTTTTTAATGTTTGGTAATAATTTACTAAATTACGTTATGCTAAATTATGTTATGCTAAATTTCATGCGTTGCAGATTGTTTGGGATCCATCTCATGATTTGCGACAGAGTAGTCGTCCATTGCAACCAGTCGCTTTATATCACGGTCTGATAAGTTGTCATAAAATCAAGGAGTCTTATATGCCGGATAGAGTGCTCTATCAGTTTGGCTACGTACAAACAGTCCCAAAGCGCACATTGAAAATGATAAGTGCTCCAAGAGGTACAAAACCGCTAAACTATATTCTTGCGATGTTGTCACGCCCCAGTCCCAAAATACCGAGGGACCGGACGCGTGATAATGGCCAGCAGCACACACCGATGGACAACCCAATTTAATGGATCCATCAGGGCATGCTTAAGCTGTAGTCTAACAATAAATGGAACCAATGATACAGGTCACAGTCTATACTAATCTCATCCACAACAGATAATCACAGATCAAATGCCAGAATAGTACAAATAGAATAACTAACAAATCTCAATAAAAGTGTCTCGGAGAACAATCCGAGAATAAGTCTGGTACATAAATGAAATAGACTGGAAATAAAATAACTGAAAACAGAAATAAATGAGTATCTCAAGCCAATACTCAAGAGAAGTCCTCTGGTATGATCTCGTCCTCAAATCCTGGTTCTACTCCAGTAACTGCTCCTGTTCCTGCTTATGCTCCTGATAATGCTCATGTACTGTATAACTCTAGGTGGATCTCCTCTGCTAAACCTGGGGACAAAGTCCGATATCCAGGTCCTCAGGGGACATAACAAGGTACAGAAATCGACATGCCAAAATGCAGTGTAATAGTAAATGAGATAAATAGGGTAAGCTATATAACCATCTATGTGAAATGCAAGATGAGAGCATCACCAAAACTCAGGCTGAGACCACTACAAGCTCTGTGTCGGGGAGCCGGGTAGCAGAAATTTGGGCTTGGGTTTGTCCTAGGATTTGGGCTGGGTCAACGCTCCTTGGGCTTGGCTTCGGCTCTCATGGGGATGTCGGGCGTTGGCACGGGTTTAATTCAGTTTAATTAGTTAATAGTTTCTAGGGCTTTAAAAATAATTTCGGAGTCCAATAAATTTCCGAAAAATTACCCTATGCCCGATTTTCTATTTTGCACCATAAAATATTATTTCCATAATATTTTAATAGTAATTAACAGCAAATAAAAATCATTTAATTATCAAGAGCCTAGGTTTTAATTACAGAAAATTCCCGGAAAAATCCAGAAAAATCCAAATTAAAAATTTTGAAAATCAGGGGGCTTACAATCTACCCAACTTATAAAAATTTCGTCCTCGAAATTAAAATATGGTAGGGTCCTCTCTATCCAATCTCACTCGATTACTGTCTAAAGGATTCCTCTCAAGTGAACATTGCGGTCTCTACCAAACTTAGAATTTACCCATCTATCATCTAAGGCTATACATCTAATAAAGCTATGCCCCAACTTATTTAATCATGTTATATAATCCTCAAGTCTTTAACACCAAACATATCACCTATGATGTTCCCTTAATCATATATAAAAGGGTCATCAACAATGCGATCGGCCCGTGGGGTATATCTAGTACTGTCTATATGTCAAATCTATACCAAGCACGAGGTTTCGTCTTTCCGAAATAAGGGAAGACGGAGATCAATAATAAAGAGTTCAAGGGTGAGGTGATAGAATAGAAGTATCGGGATCAAGGCATTTTAAGAATTCAAATGGGAATTGTTAAGCAGTTGTGGATTGAAATCCTATTCTGGTAATCCTTTGTTCGCATGCTCGTATTAGTGCAGTTATGTAACCGATACGATATGTCAGACATGTCCAGGGCAAGTATACTAGTCGACTATATATCTCAATCCACGTGAAGCAGTCGTGCGAAGAGCGAACCAAAATGCACTAAGGTTAATCAGACCGTAATACACTGATTCTGATTAGACAATTGTATTAGTGTGTCGACCCAATAATACATATGTCATGAACAAGCTCGATAAAATAATAAGCTTGCAAAACTAGGCTATAATATAGCAGCATAAGTCAAGGTAGTATATGAAATATAAGTACGCTAGATGAGGATGGAAGGAGGTACAACTTAATTCAAGTTCACAAAATAACACAAAATAAGCACAATAACAAAAGACTCTATAATCTCTACAATTATCAATTATAAGCAAGTTCAAAATTACATAAGTTAAGGCTGAGGTCACGAACCAATAGGCACGAGATAAAACAAATCTATAAACAGGTAACTACGAAAAATTACGCGCATTAGCTACTCCATGGGTCTGTGCGTCTTCCAAAGTCATTGCTGGAGCTTGTTCCTGTTCTTGCAGTTGATTCCTCTGCCGCTGTTGAGCCTGCTGGAAGAGTGTTGCTTGTGGTGCCAAGGGTGGCCTCGGCTGATTCCCTCCTGGAGTTGGTGGTACGACTCTCTCAACTCCCGTTTGCGGTGCTCCCATTGCTGGACAGGCTGGCCTCGGCACTGGTAAAGCTTCTTGATGCATCATCAGTGTTTCTCCTTGATATGCTGTGCAATTTCTGGCTAAGTGGTGTCTGGATTCGCAAATTAAACACGTTCCTAGCTTGCGTCTGCATTTTCTTTCGATATGGCCTATCTTGCCACAGTAGTAACAAGTAGGAAGGAATGAGACTCCTGGTGCTGCTCTCGGTGGTGGATTTATCTGTTGACATTTTGCAGACTCCTCTTATGCTGCTCCGGTTGGTGCGGATGTGGAAGGCCGCTTCAGGTTGGTCTCTCTCCTGACGACGCGTTCCATGCGTAAGGCTGCTGCAAGGACGTCCGAGTAAGAAGTAGGTACAACGGATCCGATCAGTCTCTGTAGCTCGAAGTTTAGTCCGTCGAAGAACTTCTCAGCCTTCTCTTCTTCTGTCGGGATCAGGGTTGGGGCGAAGCGACTTAGACGAATGAATTCTGCGTTGTATTCTTCCACTGTCATACTGTCCTGAGTGAGGCGATTGAACTTGTCCCAAAGTTCTGATCGAGTGGTCGCCGGAATGTACATCTCCTGAAAGAGTCTGGAAAACTCTTCCCAAGTGACTCGGTCTGGTCCGAGCCGTGTCTCCTCAGATAGCCACCAGTGATGGGCATTATCCTTTAACTGCATTCTGACGGCAGTAATCCAACGTTCTCTTGGAAGCTCAGCTGCTTCCAACTGGTGTTGTGTGTTGGTGAGCCACTCATGAACTTCTGTGGGCTCCTCCTTAACTGAGAAGGTACGGGACTTCAGTTGGCGGAAATCGGTGAAAGATCCTGTCACTGGTCGTCGTGCTGGTAGATTTGCCTGCTTTAGTACGGTTACTAGGCTGCGACTCAAAGCCCCTTGTTGAGCTTGCATTATTGCATAGATCATTTGAAATATCTGCTGCCCGTCTATGGCCTGCCCTTATGGAATTACGGGCATTTGTGGAGTAAATTGCGTCGATGGTGTAATGTCATCTTGCTGGATTCCTGAGACACACTGATTCGCTTGACTACGTTGTTGAGCGGATTGACCTTCTTCTACTGGTGTTACTTCCTCTTCGTTGTTTACCACAGCATCTCGTGATGATCTTGCAGGAGTCTCGTCGTTTGCTGGTGGTTCCATAACTCTGTATTCAAAATAAATAATAAGAGGCGCTCAGGAATCAAGGCAGGATACGAGTCAAGAAATTAATTTGAATCTGATATAGATATCAAGAACGTTTCAAGCAAGTGGATGAGATCCTAAAAACTTATCATATTCTTATTGCAGGCTTGTTCAGTCCCTAAGTTGAAACCGAACAATTTAGTCGTAGACCTGCATGGGCCACCACAAAAACTATGTCACGCCCCAGTCCCAAAATACCGAGGGACCGGACGCTTGATAATGGCCAGCAGCACACACCGATGGACAACCCAATTTAATGGATCCATCAGGGCATGCTTAAGCTATAGTCTAACAATAAATGGAACCAATGATATAGGTCACAGTCTATACTAATCTCATCCACAACAGATAATCACAGATCAAATGCCAGAATAGTGCAAATAGAATAACTAACAAATCTCAATAAAAGTGTCTCGGAGAACAATCCGAGAATAAGTCTGGTACATAAATGAAATAGACTGGAAATGAAATAACTGAAAACAGAAATAAATGAGTATCTCACGCCAATACTCAAGAGAAGTCCTCTGGTATGATCTCGTCCTCAAATCCTGGTTCTGCTCCAGTAACTGCTCCTGTTCCTGCTTTTGCTCCTGATAATGCTCATGTACTGTATAACTCTAGGTGGATCTCCTCTGCTAAACCTAGGGACAAAGTTCGGTATCCAGGTCCTCAAGGGACATAACAAGGTACATAAATCGACATGCCAAAATACAGTGTAATAGTAAATGAGATAAATAAGGTAAGCTATATAACCATCTATGTGAAATGCAAGATGAGAGCATCACCAAAACTCAGGCTGAGACCACTACAAGCTCTGTGTCGGGGAGCCGGTAGCAGTAATATCACTAATAGAGTGCCTAGCTCTGATATAGAGTCTGAGGCCTCACAATAAATATAACACTAATAGAGTGCCTAGCTCTAATATAGAGTCTAAGGCCTCGCCATAATAAATATATGTATGTATCAGCCTGTAGCCTGTGTGTCTCTCCCCACCCCATGTAATCACACGTCTCATGTCCACGATGCATCATGTCCATGTCACGCACAATCATATCTAATGCAGCAAGTCATAGAGTATCTAGGAATATAATGTCAGTGTCATAAAGCCTGTATCCTATACAGAATCACCACGAATATCTCAGGAAGATCCTGTCCATGAATAGTGTCAAGTATTCTGGGTTATAGTGTACTTGATAAGACAAGTACGAGAATGTAAAGGGGTCACGAATGTCCATCTCTAGATGACATACACAATATCGCGTACGGTGTTGGCACCCGACTATTGATCGAACGCTAAGTAAGTCACACGGTCCTAGGTCAAGCATGCACAATGATATAAATAAAGCAAGAAAATATGCAACAAGAACTGTAAAGTTGGCAAGGTATACTTGCCCACTGATAACTAACAAGTCAAGGAAATAAGTAGCAAAGCTGCAGGGTTTGGCAAGGTACACTTGCCTGGGGTCCTGGCTCCAACTGTAGCTCTGGTCTCAGTGCGATCTGCAGGTACTACTCCGGTTGCTGAAATAAACATCACCATTAGATTCAGAAAATATCAAATAGCTAGAAATGCCTGTCCTTGAGTCCAATTTGGACACAAGGGCAAAAATGACATTTTCGTGCCAAAGCGGGGTCCACATGTGGGCCACTTTGCACCGAAAAGCGTGTTAGGGTCAAAGGTCTCCAAATTCGCCAAACTTAGCGTCAATAAGTCAGGAATGATAATACGAACCCAACGGAACTTCCAGAATTGGATTCCGATGAGCCGATCACAAAATCGCCCGTCAAGTGGAGCCGGTGGGGTCCACGATACGCGATTTTGTCAACGTTCTCAGAATCGAACCAAACTTGGGTCATAGGACCAGCGTATTGCTACGAGTCCGATGGCACAAGTTTCGTCTCGATCCGACGTGTGTACACAAAGTTACAGCGTCTTCCAGAATGGACGGATACGGGACGTTGTCGGCGGATATGCGTTGATTCCGGTGTGCACGCACATCCGAATCGACTTCTGCGAAATCCCACACGACCGTATCAACGTCACACACATTTCGGTAAAGACCACGTGCGACCAAGTCGTCCCGTTTGGCGGGGCATACTCAATTCCGGGATAAAATAGGGCGTTATTTTTCCTATTTTTGGATCGCGGTGTGCGATCACCACAGGACGCGATGCACCGAGCGGGTTACACGGGCACCGAGAGGGTTATACAGTCTACGCGTAGCAACTGACGGAATCGAAAACGGAGTTGCGAGGTGAGAGAAAATGGTACCTGAACAGGGCTCCGTGAACGCTGAATTCCACGTGTCCGAGGGTACTGTTTGTGTCCCGCTCGTGTCCTGTGTCTGTTGCTCGCGTCTCGTGTCCGCTGAGACGCTGTGTCGAGTCCAGGGATCACTGCTGGTCGACGAGGCTTGAGGCGGCTAGGTCTCAGGCGGAAGAAATCGACGTCGGCGGCCTGGCGGTGGTTCGAGGGGTTGAGGGGGAGTCGGTTGCTGGACTCGGCGACGGGGCTGTGGGAAGGAGTCGGGGACGAGGGTTCGCGCGGCGGCCTGGTGGCAGCGGCGTGGTGGAGGGCCATGTGGAGGTTAGGGCGTTGAGGGATGGTCGGAGTCGGGGGAAGTTCTCGAGCGGGATCGGGCTTCAACGAGGCGGAGTCGACAGGGAAAGGCGGTGGCAGCGAGGCTAGGGCGGAGGAGGAGTGATGGCGAGGGATTCCGGCGGGCGGAGCGAGTGTCTAGGGTTAGGGTTACGGCGGCGGAGGGGGCTTAGGGAGTTAGGGGTCCGGAGTGGGGAACTGGGCGGAGGCGGCTGGATGGAACACAGCTGAGACGAGGGGAGGAGATAGGCGGAGAGGGCGGAGTCGTCGGCGGGGTCTAGGGTTCAGGTCGTTGAGGGCTGGGAGCGGCTAGGGCCAGGGGCGGCGCCGGAGTCTCGCCGGAGGGTGGCGGCGCTCGGTTAGGGTTAGGGATTATTTAGGATTTTCTTTTCTTTTTCTTTTTCCTTTTTATTTTCTCTTTGGAAAAAACTAGGAAAATAGGCATTTATACATGCAGAAATTTGGGCTTGGGTTTGTCCTAGGATTTGGGCTGGGTCAACGCTCCTTGGGCTTGGCTTCGGCTCTCATGGGGATGTCGGGCGTTGGCACGGGTTTAATTCAGTTTAATTATTTAATAGTTTCTAAGGCTTTAAAAATAATTTCGGAGTCCAATAAATTTCCGAAAAATTACCCTATGCCCGGTTTTCTATTTTGCACCATAAAATATTATTTTTATAATATTTTAATAGTAATTAACAGCAAATAAAAATCATTTAATTATCAAGAGCCTAGGTTTTAATTACAGAAAAATCCCGAAAAATTCCAGAAAAATCCAAATTAAAAATTTTGAAAATCAGGGGGCTTACAGACGTTCAACTGGGTCTCGGACTTCTTCACTGAGTGGCAACGTCACGTTATTAGAGAAACTGAACGACAAACAGCAGTAAATATGACAGAATGTAGCGACGACTACCTCACATACTACGCTGGTGTCGGACTACCTACGTCGTTCAAACGCGGAGGCGATATTGTGCGTGTACCATCAGATTTCCCCATGAAATCTGTCTTGTATACTGCATTGGTCAAGATGGTGAGGCAACCAACTTTCAGTTTGAAGATATATAAATGTTTATAACCTAACAAATTTTATGAATTGTCATCAATAGGCTAAGAAAGCGAAGAAGTTGGGAAGAAGCCTCGTCAGTTGTCAGGGTGCGAATTATATGAAAATCAATGAGGAGCTACAACACATCGACAACACTGAAGATTTTCTTTTCTTGAAAAATAGAGAGCAACGTACAAAGAGGCGGCATGAAGTTTAGGCCATATTTCAAGAAGCCTTTATATGAAACTTTGCTACATTTGTGTTTCGAGAGATGTAAAACTTTAAAGTTGTAAAACTTTAACTGGTTATGTTTTGCTTAATCTTGACATGTAAAACTTTGAAGTTGGCTGTAACTTTGTGTTTGGAACTTTTTATTGGTTATGTTTTGTTTAAGTTCGCTGTCCTATTATTGACTGGTTATTTTTATTTAACTAGGACATGGGACTTTATATATAAATGTGCAGAGACAGTGGGTTAAAATTAGGATTGTCAAAATTTTGACAGTCCTGATAGCTTGTGGGACTGTCCAGATTTTGACAGTCCTAGTTTTATATATAAATGTGCAGAGGCAGTGGGTTAAAACTAGGACTTTCAAAATTTGGACAGTCCTGATAGCTTACGGGACTGTCAAAATTCCGACAGTCCTAGTTTTATATATAAATGTGCAGAGACAGTGGGTTAAAACTAGGACTGTCAAAATTTTGACAGTTCTGATAGCTTATGGGACTGTCAAAATACTGGCAGTCCTAGTTTTATATATAAATGTGCAGAGACAGTAGGTTAAAACTAGGACTGTCAAAATTTTGACAGTCCTGATAGCTTGTGGGACTGTCCAGATTTGACAGTCATAGTTTTATATATACATGTGCAAAGACAGTGGGTTAAAACTAGGACTGTCAAAATCTTGACAGTCCTGATAGCTTATGGGACTGTCAAAACCCTGGCAGTCCTAGTTTTATATATAAATGTGCAGAGACAGTAGGTTAAAACTAGGACTGTCAAAATTTTGACAGTCCTGATAGCTTGTGGGACTGTCCAAATTTTGACAGTCATAGTTTTATATATATGTGTGCAAAGACAGTGGGTTAAAATTAGGACTATCAAAATCTTGACAGTCCTGATAGCTTATGAGACTGTCAAAATTCTGGCAGTCCTAGTTTTATATATAAATGTGAAGAGACAGTGGGTTAAAACTAGGACTGTCAAAATCTGGACAGTCCTGATAGCTTATGGGACTGTCAAAATTCTGACAGTCCTAGTTATATATATATATATATATATATATATATATATATATATATATATATATATGCAGAGACAGTGGGTTAGGGTTAAAACTAGGACTGTCAAAAATTGATAGCTTATGGGACTATCCAGATTTTGACAGTCCTAGTTTTATATATACATGTGCAAAGACAGTGGGTTAAAACTAGGACTGTCAAAATCTTGACAGTCCTGATAGCTTATGGGACTGTCAAAACCCTGGCAGTCCTAGTTTTATATATAAATGTGCAGAGACAGTAGGTTAAAACTAGGACTGTCAAAATTTTGACAGTCCTGATAGCTTGTGGGACTGTCCAAATTTTGACAGTCATAGTTTTATATGTACATGTGCAAAGACAGTGGGTTAAAATTAGGACTATCAAAATCTTGACAGTCCTGATAGCTTATGAGACTGTCAAAATTCTGGCAGTCCTAGTTTTATATATAAATGTGAAGAGACAGTGGATTAAAACTAGGACTGTCAAAATCTGGACAGTCCTAATAGCTTATGGGACTGTCAAAATTCTGACAGTCCTAGTTTTATATATATATATATATATATATATATATATATATATATATATATATATATATATATATATATATATATATATATATATATATGCAGAGACAGTGGGTTAAAACTAGGACTGTCAAAAATTGATAGCTTATGGGACTATCCAGATTTTGACAGTCCTAGTTTTATATATACATGTGCATAGACAGTGGGTTAAAACTAGGACTGTAAAAATCTTGATAGTCCTGTTAGCTTATGGGACTGTCAAAATTCTGGCAGTCCTAGTTTTATATATAAATGTGCAGAGACAGTGGGTTAAAACTAGGACTGTCAAAATCCTGACAGTCCTAGTTTTATATATAAATATACAGATACAGTGTGTTAAAACTATCTATATATGTAAACCCCCTCACCCAAAATAGGTATTTTGTGTATATTTTATATTATTATATTTATTATAGATTATTTTAAATATTGAATTACTTTAGAGTATTCTCTTAGTTAATTAGAAAATAAATTTTTAGTATATTTACTTATGTAAATATTTATTTAGATATATTTTTAGGCTATTTTAGATTTTTTGAAATTTTTCTAGAATTTTTAGGTAATTAAAACATATGAAACAATTTCTAGGACTTCCATGATTTATTGTAAGACCAAACTTGCATATTATTCCTACAAAATATTTATTTTAGGTTAAAATATTTAATTATATTTTTTTGTAATTTATTTAGAATTTTAAGAAATTTATTTAGATTTTTAAAATTATTTAGGATTTATTTGGATATATATAGTCTTAATATTAGATAGATGCTAATTTAGTGTTAATAGATATAAATAAGATTATATATAAATTATTTGTATTATATTTAATTCTATTTAAGATTATAAATTTTTGAGATAAATTCAAACTCTATTTTAAATTAATTCAAATCCTGAGCCTAATAGAAAAGTAACTTCATGCATATCCTATCCTTATTTAAACTCATCCTAATCCTATCCAAATTAGCCAATACTAGTCGTATTCAATTAAGTAGTGTACATCATTATAAATACATCATCCTTCATATATTTTTTTCTCCAAATTCCCCTCATTTTCGTCCAAAAACAGTCAAATTTTGTCATAAATTCAGCCTCATTTTCTAGTAGTTATGACGACTTAAATAGACGATATCTCCTAGCTCCGGACTCCAAACGCGCTCCAGTTTTTTTTGTTAGAACCATATAAAAGTTAGTTTTCTGAATATATAAATTATTTTAATAATTTTAGAACCTATTTTTCTAGAATATTCTGAAAGTGCCAGTTGTCCGAAATCAGACGCGTTTCCGTATTTTCGAGATTTCGGGAGATCCTGAATTCGAAATTATGAACCGTTTGAAGTTTCAGAAAGTTGACATGATGAACTTATATAAAATAATATTTTTAGAATTTAACATGTAAGTTTACTTTACTTTAAAATTCGTGCAACATATACGTAAATAGGAAACCACCTAAAATTATCATCCGTGCGTCCTTGTGGACATAACTCTTTACCGACTTATGATTTTATGAAATCGTCAATTCCGGTATTCATATAGCACTGAAATCTATAGAATTCTACACACAAATCAAGGATTTGAGTCGGTTGACTTTTTGGTCAACGGATTGCCTCGATTTGCGTGTCATGGATCACAAATCCGTAAAGTTGACTTTCGTTGGACCAAAATTAGGATTTAACAATAAAATCAGATTATAATAAGATTAAAATACTATTTTAAGTTATTTTATTCAGAATTAAAATAGATTAAAATTGAGGAACCTATTCATCCACTTTTGTAACCTAACTTGTTTAATTTATGTGACGGGTATAGAAGCATGAAATATGCTGGGGAATTATACACGTATTGTATAATCAAACTCCCCAACATACATGAAGTCAGCGTAAAGCAAAGCCTCAGAGTTGTACACGTAAAACAGAGCTTCAGAGCTGTTTGGCGTAAAATATAACTTCAGAGCTGTACGCGTAAAACAGAGCTTCAAGGCTGTGTGGCGTAAAACAGGGCTTCATAAAATAAAGCTTCAGAGCTATCCGCATATAGTAGTGCTTCAAGACTGATCCGTGTAAAGGATTGCTTTACCCTCCTGCGTAAAGTTTAAAATACGTTTGTTTTTAATACATCATAAAGTTGTACGAGGAACTCTTCGTATTCCTCGGATGAATTTGTCAGACAAAGCAGCGAACCTGACTCCTGACAAAAGTACTGCACGACGATCGAGAGGACGGCTGTGATGATGATTTTGCACAGAGACCTAGGTTATCGTTTAGTGACACAAGTCGTATTTTACGCTCAAGGACTGGAGTCTTCTGAATACGCTGCCGCCACGTCAAAAGCTATTTCCTGCACAAAGCTCGAGGCATATCTCTGCAATTAATACACGAGATGGGGGCATATCTCTGCATTTAATGCACGAGATTTTGTTCTATCCTTCAGATTTTGTTATGACGGGGAAGAGCTAAAACTGTGACTAATACGCTCACATCACCATCCTTGCATTTTACGCCAACCAGGCTATTTTCAACTATAGGAGTATGCCGTATGCTATCTCCTCGAAATACGCTAACTCGACCATATTTGCCAAGGTATGTGATAAGGCTATTTAGCCCGAAATATGCTCAAAACCTCAGTCGTGATGGATAATTGGCTATTTTACATTGGTTATCTATTATTCATGGACCATCAAGTTTTACGCAGAGTTTGCCTTTTATGCCAACAAGACAGAGTATGGCTTTTACGCCAACAAGACAGCTATTTGGCTTTTACGCCAAGGAGACAGGTATTTGGCTTTTACGCCAACCATCTTTACGCAGGGGCTGTTACCTACGTGGCTTTCATGCCATGATCTTCGAGAAGCAGTTATACGCGTTACCTTATAAAGGGATACGTGTCACACGCAGATTCGTTAGATTATTTATACGCAGGTAGCAGTTGTCATAACCGCAGCGTAAAGGAGGCAGTCTTCTTTGCAGCTAGGCTTTTACGCCAACTAGGCTTTTACGCCTACAAGACAGTTATTTGGCTTTTATGCCAACCATCTCTACGCGAGGGACAGTTACCTACGTGGCTTGCATGCCTGATCTTCGAGAAGCAGTTATACGCGTTACCTTATAATGGGACACGTGTCATACGCAGATTTAGAAGGTCATTCAGACGTGGGTAGCAGTTATTATAACCTCCGCGTAAAAGGTGCAACTCTCTTCACAGCTTGACTTTTACGCCAACTGGACAGTTATGTGACTGATCTCTATAAATAAAGACCCCTAGTCACAGGGACAGGGGAGAAAAGAGAGAGATCAGAAAAGAGAGGGCGCACAGAGGAGAAAATAGGCGCACAAGCACAGGGCACTATCAGAGATCAGAGAGAGAGAGAGAGCAAAGACAGAGGAAGATTGTTGGTTGACAGTTCAATCCCACCTGCAACCTTTGAAGCTTCTTCTTCTTCTACAGCACTTCTTCATCATTGTGTGGTCCAAGGGACAAAGTGATCGACCGCAGATCAGACTCCTATAGCAATATTTCCCCATAATCATTTTTATTGTACTTAACATCCTCGTATAGTATTAATTGTACTCTTTTCTTGTTTGTAAACAAAAAGGTTTCGTACAAACCCTCTATTTATTTTATCTCAAACAAAATGGCGACTCGCTAGGTGAATTTCCAAAACCTATCATGTTCATAATACTTCTGATAGTGTTTTGTATACCAAGAGAGTTTAATAGCCTGAGTTTGTAAACCAAAAGAGCTTCGTACAAACCCCCAATTTGTTTTATCATCAAACACAAGATGGCGACTCTGCTGGGGACGACTTTCTCCTCTGACGAGAAAGCAATTGCTCAATACGATATTGTATCCATCGGATCAACGAAGAAGACTTTGGTCGTCCAGTTCGACCAATCGGCCTATGAAGACATGCTTCATGCATGGGGTAGCTCTCCCTCCTACTCTGTCCAGAACAACAGGAAGCTGCGTAAAGTATGGATGTCTAAGACGTCCTCTACCCTTCCTGCAAGCTCTCACTCTCTGATCAACAAAGTTGCACCTACACGCCCTGTGCATAAAAATCCGTCTCCCGTCGGTGACGTGGCAGACAAAACTTCTGGCAATGCCCCAGTGCCAATCCAGAAGTCTAGAACGCGCCCTGCGCGTAAAAATCTGTCTCCCGTCTATGACGTGGCAGACAAAACTTCTGGCAATACCCCAGTGCCAATCCAGAAGTCTAGAACGTGCCCTACGTGTAAAACTTCGTCTCCCGTCTGTGACGTGGCAGACAGAATTTCTGACAAAGCCTCAGTGCCAATTCGAAAATTTCAAACGCGCCCTGCGCGTAAAAATACATCTCCCGTCTATGATGAGGCAGATGGACCCTTGGATCACATCTGTCACGCCCCAGTCCCAAAATGTCAGGAACTAGGCCACGTGTCACTGGCCAGCTGACACGTCACTAAAGGCTTAATCCATTTTGAATGGACCCATAGGGACGTGCTACGCTATCCTAAAATACTACAAGTATAACACAGGCAAATCTATCTCATCCACAAGAAAATATCAGAAAAGTAAGTGCTGAAATATATATATAACTGAGTCTGATACAGTACACAACTGGTGAGAATACACGCCTACTACAAAAACTGATAATAGCGCAGAAAAATCAGATAGACTAAGCAGTGTCTATCTGATGAAAACATCTCCATCTTCAGGTGGCAGGCCTCTAGGTCAAGCATACTCTGAGGGTGTCTCCTCGAGCTCCTCCTCGGTAGCACATCTAGCCTCCTGATCAGGGCCATACACAGTGGGGTAGAAAGCCTCGTCTAGATCTGGCAGGGAACCAGGTCCTCAGTGGGACATAACAAGATACAGAAAATGACATGCCATGTATGTAAATACTGAATAAAGAAAATAATTACAGGGTGCTAACCATCTAAGTGATATGCAAGTAAAGAACTTGTAGTACGCATGGGAATGTGTGGCTAGACATAAGCTGACGTAATTCACCAATCGTGGTGACTGGCTAATATATGTGTCGTATGCCCCCGGACTCACGGGTAGCTCTGCAATCGACCATCTCTGGTACGAAGGTATAAAACATTATTGGAGGGGGTGTCCCATACGTCTACTAGTTAACTTTTCCATCCCAATGAAACTAAATGTCAAGTTATACTTTTCCTGAGTTATTCAAATCCGTAATGCGGGTCACACGTACTGGTAGCTAATCAAATACGCAGCTCGCATCCCAATATGCATTGCAACCATGTTGCGTGTTCCCGTGATGGGGTCTAGAAGAATATTAAAATACTCTCACAGTTGTTGGTGAGTCTGTAATATTATGTTAACTGTCAACATCTCAGCTGAATGTACCCAAGGCAGTCTCAGGTAATCATGGTATATGAAATTCAAGTATAAAGCAGATATCAATAATTGAAGTTAAGCAATAACTTGGCAAGGTATACTTGCCTACTCCCTGATAGTGTTGATAACCTGATCTCACAGTCAGGTTTGAGGTTGCTGGTGACAGGGGGTCACTGGCTGTGCTGAAGGTGGTTTCTGTTAAAACAGACAGGGTTCGTGAATATCATGGCTTGTAATATATAGTATATATATACATATATACTTATATACACATATATAGTATGTATATATATATAGATATAGCAGTGTATAAAGAATAAAAAAATGCAGGTATATATATAATTATAATAGTAGCAGGGTATATCCACTGCTATATATATATAATAATATCAGGGTGTATCCACTGATATATAGTAATATAGTAATCAGGGTATATCCACTGATGTATATATATATAATAATATAATAATCAGGGTATATCCACTGATGTATATATAATAATTAATAAATCAGGGTATATAATATAATTAAATTGAAATGACAGTACAGAATTTTAAATATGCATATATAAATAGGCTGTAATATCCAGCACAGTATAATATATAATATCATATATATATAGATATATGTAATTAATTTGAAATGACATTGCAAGAATTTAAAATATATATATATGTATGTATAAGTTGTATTATCCAGCTGAATATAATATATTACATATAGATATATATATATTTATACATATATAATAAGTGCAGGAAATATAATCAGTGCAGAAAAATAAATAACAGAAAATAATGTATAGTATACATATAACATATATATAATATGTTATATATACTCATATAAATATACATAACATTTATATAAATATATGAATACATATATTTATATATATTGCATATATATATATATATATATATATATAAGCAAAACAGAATACATATATACATATTAGTAATTATTACATAATATAATATAGTATATGTAAATATACATATATTTATACATATATACATATTTACATATATAAATATATAGATATATATATACATATATTTAGTAAATATATAATAATAGTATATACAGTATAATATACTGTAAATAATAATATATAACATATATATATATATATATATATATATATATATATATATATATATATATATATATATATATATATATATATATATATATATATATATATATTAATACGTATTTATATACATATATATATACATATATATATACATATATATACATATAGAAATATATATATAATTACATATATATTAGGGTTAGGTATTATACCCTCTGACAGGTGGGCCCTAGGGGTCGTCGACGGCGGGTGGACGGCGGCGGAGTCGGCCGGAGGCGGCCGGAGGAGCAGGAACAGTAGCAGTAGCTACTGGCAGCAGCAGCAGTAGCAGCTGAGTGCGGGGGCTGCCGGCGGCGGAGGAGTGGCGGAGGTGGCCGGGCAGGCGGCGGTTTCGACAGAGGGGAGGGTGGCGGTCAGGTTGGTGGTGGTGGCGGAGGTCCACGACGGCGGTGGCGGTGGCTGGAGGCGGTCGGGATGGTGGTGGTGGTGCAGTTGGGAAGAGGGGTCGGGGTTCTGTGGAGGTCAGGGCGGTGGCTGGAGGCGTCGTGGGGTGGTGGTGGTGGGTTGGTTCGACGGAGGGGACGACGGCGAGGCGTTTGGGGGTGGTGGCGGTGGTCGGCGACGGCCGGAGGCGGCGCTGGGGGTGGATGGGAGTGGTGGTGGTGGTGCTGTGGAGGTGAAGTCGGGATGGGTCTGCAGTGGCTGGCCACGGCGGAGCAGGCGGCCGGAGGTGGGTGGCAGTGGTCGGAGGGAAGGGAAGGGGAGTGGCGAACAGTCCGGCGGTGGTCCGGTGGGCGGAGGGTGGCCGTGGTGGTGGTGGTGGTGGGTTGGAATGGAGGGGGCTGCTAGGGTTTATATAGGGTTGGGGCAATGGCAATTCTGTAAATAAGTGGAAATCCAGGGTTATTTAGGTAATTTAGGTTTTTGGGATATTTTTGACTGGATTTCTCTGGATTTTTGGGTGGGTCCCACACACCTTTTGTCTAGCCAATAGGATTATGCCACCTTGCATGCAATTTTGCATAAAAACCCCTGACTTTTCATAAATTGCATAAAAGCCTAAAATTTGTAATTTGCGTAATTTTGCAATTTACCTGATTTTAAATATTGTTTCCCCGAAATACTGAATTGTACAGAAATGGGGAAAATAGCTGGGGAAAATGTTTTGGACAGTGTGGGGTGTGTCTAGGCAGAGGCAGGGTCTGATTCTGCAGGTGATACGGGTCATCGTATTTATTATTTAATAAATACTGCGCACGGTGTTCACTAATTATTTAGAGGCTATTAGGGTCATAATTTTTCTACGGTGTCAATACGATAATTGTAATACAATTATAGTAGAATATTATCGTATTTTTGGTTGGACAAAACAGGTGCCTATTGGTCCTCAAATCTCTAGGGTACAGGGATGGGTAAAGAGCAGAAATTTAAATAGAAAATAAATACATACGTCTGTAACGATATTTGTGCGACTAAAACGAAGCACCAAACAAGGTTTCTGAAAGTTGCACAAAATACAGAAAAAGTAGTCTAACAAGTCTAGAGCAGGAATGTGAAATTTGTTTAGGCTTTACAGCTAGTAAAATGCCCTAATTAATTGTGTAGTGAACAGGTGCACAATCAATAGAATATATAAAATTTTAAAAAAAATTGCAATAATTCTAATTAGTCAAAACTAATCCTAAATTACTGAAATCTGGTCGAGGGAGTTTACAACATCAAGGAAAAACAAGTGGCGAATCTCCCAACCTCTAGGCTTGTACGCCTACAAGAGAAGAAAGTTCCCACTCTTCAGATTACGAGGACTTTCCCTATTTCACGAGAGCCCGTGCAAACTCCAAATTGTGCCAGGAGAGGTTTGTCCGTATAAAGAAGACTCATCTTACGGGAAGATACGCTCCTCAAATAGATAATGGATCATATGCCACTCACATGGGTGGACTACTGTATTCCTATGGCCGAGAAAGGGTTATGGTTCTTAATCTCCACAGACCTACTGATGTAAAAAGGCAGAATAAGCCTTCTTCTTCTTCTGCTAATCTTCCTGATTTGCATGATTTCTTGATCCAGAAACGCAAAGACAGGGATCAAAATCAAGATTTAGCATCCCTAACTACCAAGCGTGGGGAGATCATGTGGGAAGTAGCGTCAACACCTAATGTTGCCATGACACATGGCCACATGAAGAATCTGTCTTTATTGCTCCACCGACTCGCAACGATCAGCATCAAATAATCTTCGGTCGAATACGGAATAGACCGATTGTACAAGAAGAATCTCGCGAGTCTGATGTTGGGAAAATGCAAATCCACAGATATAGCCCACAGGCTTTAAAGATTATGCAAAACATGGGTTATGATTTAAAGTTGAAGCAAGGCCTCAATCATGGAAAAGGCAGACGAATACCGTTGCATGGTGATCCTTACTGTCAACGAACTCGTTTTGGGTTAGGGTTTACCGCATCTCTTGCAAACTCCAAACCTCCAGAGTCTGATCCTATAATACCAGAGGCATGTCCTTCTAAATCAACTTCGGTGGACAAAGACAAACAAAAAGAGGAAGAAGAACCAGACAACGACATGGCTGGGGGTGGTCTCCCTCGACAAAACAGAGCATCATCCAAAGCTGGGGGTAGAATTCCCTCTGAGTCCGAAGATGATGCAACTATGACCATCTTCCCTGAGGACCGTACGACTCAGGTATCGGGAGCCCGAAAGCCAAACGGGACTTTCTCCTTCAATGATGATGACATCATTGAAATCTTCAATATATTGATGAAGGAAAATAAACTTCGGCTACCCAACATCAGATACCCTGAAAAGGCTGGCAAGGTCGATGACCCAGAATATTCTCTCTTTCATCGGTACATTCATCACCCCACAAAGGCATGCTATGTACTGAAAAGGAAAATCCAGGAGTTGATTGACGCCAAAGTCATCACTTTGCATTTATAACGAGAAGACGGTGTCTCCCCAGATGAGCAACCTTCAGGACTATCCCCACTCAGAAAATCACTCCCCAGTGAACTTTTCGGACATGGGTTCACATCCAAACTGTCTTTCCCCCAGCTGAGTTTGCCATGTCCAAGTGACCTCTGAGCAAACCTCCCAGGTGGTTGCTATCAGATCACGTCCATACTACCTCTGAACTACATCTCTCCACTTTCTCCGACAGAGTAAATCTATCACCACAAAAATGGTCATTCCCATTTTACCTCAGCCCTGTTTTTCTTTATCCCCACTAAGTCATATCTTACCACGTCCACATTACCTCTGAGTAAGATATTTTCAGAACTTTTCCATGTCCACATTACCTCTGAGTGAAGTTCTTTTCTTCGACTTCCTACTATCACGTTCGCATAACCCCTGATAGTGCTAGTCGTTTCAGCTTATTATCTGTACTTAAAGTACGCCTTGGGTAATAAGTCCACAACCCAGATGAACAAATCAACTCTTGGTTCTTCATCCCCAGCAAGTGCCTATGTGCAATATTTTCTCGATCGTCGAAGATCAATAATCATATTTTTTTCTCAATAAGATGACCTCTGAATAGATATGTTCAGCAATTTGGCATCCCCAGCGAATGCCTATGTGCAATATTTTCTCCTTCGTCACAAATTCTTGTAAAGAGGCATCATCCGTATCCAAGAATCATGGGTACACAATGGATGATGGATCCACAAAATTCCCCCAGCGGAGCAATCCTTAGGTCTACTTGCACCAAACTCGTTAAACGCTAGCCATGTTCATATTACCTCTGAGCTATCGTTCCCTCAATTTCTCCAGCAGAATAACACTACTAGAATAAGCGGGATTAGCGACGTTTTTTAGCGACTCCATGTAAAAACGTCGCTAATTTAGCGACTCCATGTAAAAATGTCGCAAGACGTCGCTAATTAGAGACATTTAGCGACGTTTAGCGACTTTTATTCAGTTTTTAAAAGATTAGTCGCTATAAGTTCAATTTAGGTCGCTAAACGTCGCTAATATATTTTATTTAGCGACGTTTAGCGATATTTTTAGCGACATATTTTTTTGGACATTTTAGCGACGTCATTAGCGACGTTTAAGACGTCGCTAAATTAGCGACGTCATTATTGGCGTCGCTAAAACGTCGCTAAATTCTAAATTAGCGACGTTATTATTGGAGTCGCTAAATTTGTCGCTAAATTATAAATTAGCGACGTCATTATTGGCGTCGCTAAAACGTCGCTAAATTTTTTACTTAGGGCCGATTCCCCCCCCCCATTTCCTTCGATCTCTCCCTCCCCCTCTCCCAAATTTTGAACCCGCTCTCAATCTCTCCTGCTCCGGCTCCTCCTTCCTCCCTCCGACGAACCCCCTCGGCTGCGTCCTCCCCCCCCGGCTCCCCTCCTCCCTCCAACGCCCCCTCCTCTCTCCCGGCAACCCCCCTCCAGCTGCGTCCTCCCCCCTCCGGCCGCGTCCTCCTCCTCCTCTAGGTAAACCCTAACTCTCTCTCTCTCTCTCTCATGACACACAAGGCACTGACACTGACACGACACACACGTTACAGACACAGACACGACACAAACACGGACACGACACACACACGTGACCTAGAGTTAAGGTTAGGGTTAGGGTTAGGGTTAGAGTTTTTGAACTGGGGGTTAGGGTTAGGGTTAGGTTTTTGGAAGCTAACTAATATAGTCACTAATTATATTATTCTAATAGACATATTTCCATAGTTTCGTTTGGTTTCTAGCTTACTGTGTACGGCTTCCTTTGGACTCTCGTTCTTTCTAAATTGACGAATTGAATTTGTATATCCAGATTTATGGAAAGTAAGCGCCAAAGGATCAAGGACTTCCATCTTGTGAGGCTACCAAGGAATCAGATTGAGGCACAAGTACCCAAGCAGTTGCGAGTACCCTCACCGTAGTATTGATTATATTTATCTTTCATATTTTCTTATAGTATTTCGTTCAAGAGCATCAACATGTGTTATCCATGTTCATGTTCACTCATATGAGTTTAGTTTTGTAAGTTCATATTCTTTATGTATCAGACATATTCCAACATATGTACTATCAAGTGGCTAACTTTATTATTTTATGTCTTTCTTGCTTTTATTATTCTTACTATCAAGTGGCTAATTTTATTATTTTATGTCTTTCTTGCTTTTATTATTCTTTTGAATTGAGATATAGTAATAAGTTGACCACAAATTATGCATGCTAGAACACTTAACCGTAGACAACATAGACATATCAAATTGTAGAGTCTGTTTGACACATAGTTGTCATTGTCATGTAGCATAGTCCTTAGTATATTGGGACTGTGACGTCACAAGATACATGTTACCTTTTGGTCGTAGAGGTGCTTCTACTTGAAAATAAGCAAAAAACTTTATGGAATACTCATTGATGCTTCCTTTTCCATGTGTGAACTTCTGATACAGATGCAAAATATGTTACTCACACAAGCTAGACATATCTATATGAGTCCTCCGTGGATGGTTCTTCTGCTACGATGCTTAACCATTTTTTGTGAGGTTACTGGTGTTGCTCTCTCGTGACGTTATTTTTTGATCTCGAACATGTTGTCGGCCTCATCATTTTTGGTAGCCTATCGCCTGCGTAACTCATCGGATACGTAGGGTCAGTTTCCGTAGATAGACTTGTGTGTGATGAACCGTCAAAAAAGGCCTTCATCCTCCTGTCCTTCGTTAAAAAGATCAATATTAGTCGTCACTGCCATCGTTGGTTTTACATATGCCTTGCCACACATTGAGGACTCTGATACCACATGATGCAGCAGGGAAACGTCGATCGCTAAGCTAACGACAAAAATACAAGAACTAGCACTTCAACTCTACAACGCGAGAATTAAAATAGAAATAACACGATGCTTAAAGCAAATTAAAGTCCAAACTTTACAATGCCGTGCAATGTCTTATAAATTTATAAGTAGAAATCTTAAAAAAAAAAAATCATAAGTGGAGAATCCTAAATTAAAGCATACTAAGTATAAGAAATCCTAAACTAAAGGAGCAAATAAATAAGAAAGTTACGAGATGAAGTAGAAAACCTAATTTAAGGGTGGTGGTAGGCAATAAAGAATTCAAAGGATTTTAAAGAATTTTAAATGATACTTATATATTATGCCCATTGTGTGACTGTGATACTTATGTATTATGTATTTTGTGTGATTGTGATACTTTTATTTTCTGTGTATTGGGTGACTGTGATATTTTATGTACTTTTTGTGTTATTTCGTACGCAAAAAATTCAATGGAGGGTTGCTCCAGGTCTGTCTATAATATTTGTGTGTATTGTATGATTGTGATACTTTTTATTTATATTAAATGATGTTAATTTACCGGTGTTGAGTGTTCCACCGAAGGGGTCGGCGAACCCAGAGAATTCAACGGAGGGTTGCTCCGGGTCTATTTTTAATTAGAAATTCGTAAATTACAGGAATAATAGTTTGGAAACAATTCAGTATTTTTTTTATTTTTTCTGTAAAATTAGCGACGTATTTAGCGACGTTTAGCGACGTTTAGCGACGTTTATAAACGTCGCTAAATATATCGCTAATTAGCGACGTTAATAGATGTCGCTAATGACGTCGCTAAATATGTCGCTAAATATGTCGCTGTACGTCGCAAATTGCTGACATGGCAGTACTGCCAGGTCATTAAAGACGTCACTGTCACGTCGCTATATAAGTCGCTAATTAGCGACATTTAGCGACGTTTGTTTACGTCGCTAATTAGTGACGCTGAGTCGCTAAACGTCGCTAATTTAGCGACACATTTAAGTCGCTAAAAAACGTCGGTATAGCGACGTTTAGCGACATTTTTCCTTTCTGCGACGTGCTGATTTTCGACTTCTGTAAAACGTCGCTAATTACGTCGCTAAACGTAATTAGCGACATTTTTTTGTCATTTAGCGACGTTTTTTGACGTCGCTAATTTGACTTTTTCTGGTAGTGTAATACTTTGGTCTATCTTCATGTTTGGATAGACTACACTGTAAACTCCCTCACCCAAAATAGGTATTTTGTGTATATTTTATATTATTATATTTATTATAGATGTTGAATTTATTTAGAGTATTCTCTTATTTAATTAGAAAATAATTTTTTTAGTATATTTACTTATATAAATATTTATTTAGAATTATTTTTAGGCTATTTTAGATTATTGAGATTTTTCCATAATTTTTAGTTAATTAAAAACTAGTAACACTAATTTTCTAGGACTTTGAAGAATTTATTTTATGTTCAAACTTAATTAAAAATATTCCAAAATTTTATTTTAGGTTCTAAATAGTCAAATATATTTTCTAGAATTTTCGGGGAATTTTCTGAATACTTTTAGTATTTATTGGGAGTTATTTAGACTAATAACTAATTTTTAGGACTTGTAGAATTTATTGTGCAAGCCCAGGAATATAGAATGGACCCACGTTATTTTCTAGGGTTTATAATATTATTATATAT
Organism: Iris macrosiphon; assembly: GCA_036927795.1. Classification (NCBI taxonomy): domain Eukaryota; kingdom Viridiplantae; phylum Streptophyta; class Magnoliopsida; order Asparagales; family Iridaceae; genus Iris; species Iris macrosiphon. The sequence continues at coordinate 23,854,779 of JAYESA010000009.1, read as the reverse complement.
TTTCTGGAATTATTTCAGAATTTTTGGAATAATGTTAGTATTTATTTTTAGTTAAATGGATAAACTAATGTTTAGAGCTTCTCCTAATTATAGTAGTAAACTTATGAATATAAAATTGTCCCAAATATTTTTCTAGGGTTTATAGTTTCAAAATATATTTTATGTAATTTTTCCAGATTTTTATGATTATTTTTTATTATTTATTTGGAGTTATTTAGATTTAAAATGACTTAAATAATATTTTGATAAAGGCAAATCAAAAACAAATAATATAACAAAAACCATCCAATCAGATTCTGACACGTGTCAGCCTATAAATATCCATTCAGCCGCAGGTACATCCCTATATATATATTATTATAACCCGAATTATCCCATTATTTTAGAGAGAGAGATTTTGGAGAATAGCCATCTAGGGTTCCTTCATCTTCCACAAGCCATTGCGCATAGCTTTGGACTCCAAACGAGGTCTAGTTTCTTGCATTAGAAAGACATTAAGGTTAGATTTCTGATTATATAATTTATTTTACGAAATTATGAGTATTAAATTTTGGAAAATTCGTAGAGCACAGCATGTCCGAAAATAGACGTGTTTCAATATTTTCGCGATTCCGGGAGAACCAGGAATCAGAATCATGAACCGTTTAAAATTTCGGAAAGCTAATGTCGAGATCATTGACATATATTTTTCCCAGAATTTAATTCTAAGTATTTATATACTGTTAATTCTGTTGAACTTCTAGGTTAGAATTTAACCATCGGTGCACAATACAAAATTTGTATGTGCCATAATTCCCAAACGAATTTGAATTCGGACGAGCCATAAATTCCAGCATATTTTTGACGCTGAAATCTATAGGAAATCATGCATGAAAGTTGAGTTTGTGTCGGTTGACTTTTCGGTCAACAGATCGCCTCGATTTGCGTGCCATGAGTCTCGAGTTGATAAAATTCAGTTTCTTTGGACAAAATTTAGGAATTAACATAAAAATCAGAATAATAAGATTAAAATAGGATTTTAGAGTAATTATTCCAGAATTAAATAAATTAAAATAAATTATCTTTTGACGTGATAAATTTGTAATACATAGGCTATTTGGACTGTGACTTGGACTCTGATTCATACCAGCAGCAAGACCCCAGGCAAGATACCTTGCCAAATTGTTTACAGTATTTTGCATGCTTAGTATATTTCTGTATATTTATTGTATTTCTGTTTATTCTTGCATGTGTAGTTTTCTTTCAGTCATTACTATGTATTAGATATGTTGACACACACACATGGCACTTAGTATCATTTTCTAGTGATACCTGTATCTAGTGTAGCTGTTCCACCCGTGTGACTCTTTGCCCGGAACTGCGGTACGTGCCGTGTGTTTCTGTGTCCGGAGCTACGGTTTTATATTAGAAAGCCCACGCGTCGAACATTGTCTTTAAACTGTGTCACACTTGTTTGGTTGTACTAGCATACCCTGTTGTAGCACTTGTACTATCTGTTTACCTGGCATGTTATTTTTTCTGTACCTTGTTACGTCCCTCTGAGGACCTGGTTCCCTTCCAGGTGTAGGTCACGAGGATTACCCGGAGGAGTACGGACCGGGCATTTATCCAGCAGCTGTACCCACTGCCGAGGACGAGGTCATCCCTGAGGACTTCGCCTGACCGCTGGTAGTTACTCTTTCCTTGGGACGGTATCTTTACCTAGTTACCTGCTGCCGTCCCAAGTTATCTTATTGTTTACTTTCATTCCAGTTAATTTGTGCTAGCGGGTTTGTCCCCGTGTGACTACTCTAGTGTTTGTACTTGATACTATTTGGATATTTTCTTCCTGCACATTAGTCGTTGTATTTCCTTCTATTGTGCTCTTATATTGCTGCCTGTGGATGAGATTTAGATTGAGTTTAATTGTGTTATGTGTTGGGTTATTCATTGTACTTCACAGCTTAAGTGTACTCCGACGGGCCCATTGGATTGGAAAGCCCGCCGAAGTACACTGCTGGCCATTGCCACGTGGCTCGGTTCCTTATCCATGGAACCGGAGCGTGACAAGGTTTTTGTGGTGGCCCATGCAGGTCCGATTTAAAATCGTCTTGGTCACCTGATTGTGCCAAGCGAGCCTGCAAATTAGGAATAGAGTTAGAAATCTCATCTACAAAGTTTAAAACCTTCACATGACACCTCTATCTCGATATCGTTTACCAAATTGCATCTTGTTTATTTTCCTTAAACGCTGATCGCAGTCATGACTTCTTTTCAGAGTTATGAATCTCCGCAGTGGACATATCGCGCAGCCTGGCGACGTTCCCCGAGACGCTGGATCATCCGGGGAACCGGATCTGGAGCAGGTCCTTCTACTGACTCCAGCTCCCATGGGACAGTCATCAGGACATCCCGAGATGCCATCAGACGGACACCAGACTCCACATCAGGCAGGACCTGAGGATCAGAGGATCCCGAGTCAGGAGGAGCAGCAGTTACCACCTCCTCCACCATTTCTGCCCCAGATGCCCTATATGCCATTTCCCACAGGGCAACCGATGGACGGAACCCAGATGTTCCAAATGATGTTTGCAATGATGCAGGCCCAGCAGGCCCAGCAACAGGCTCAGCAATAGGCTCAGCAGCAGGCTCAGCAGCAGGCCCAGCAGGCCCAGCAGCACCAGGCTGAGACCTTGAGAGAGAGCATCGTGACGGCCTTGGGACAGGCGACGCCACCCGCATATGCACCGACGCGAGGGTCTGTCATAGACTTTCGTCGTTTGATACCACAACCTTTTACGGGCACCGAGGAGCCGACGGAGGTCCATGCTTGGCTCACCGGCATTCAGCACCAGCTAGAGGCTACTGACCTCCCCCGACACCGATGGATGACAGCTGTCAGGATGCAGCTCACCGGCAACGCTCATCACTGGTGGCTTTCCGAGGAGGAGCGTTTGGGACCGGATCGCGTCACCTGGGAAGAGTTCTCCAGACTCTTCCAAGAGATGTACATACCCTCTACCGCCAGAGCAGAGCTTCGGAGCAGATTCCAGAACCTCATCCAGGGGAGTATGACTTTAGAGGAATATAATTCTGAGTTCCTCCGCCTGAGCAGATTTGCACCATACCTGATCCCCACTGAAGAAGCGAAGGCCGAGAAGTTTTATGAGGGCCTGAGATATGAGACCCAGAGGCTTATCGGGTCCACAGCCCCCACTACTTACTCCGAGGTACTACTTGCAGCACGACGCCAGGACCGTATCAACAAGTTGGAGGCTAGCCAGAAACGCCCCTATGCGTCGACATCAGCAGTCCGAGCCCCGCAGGGAGGACCTGCGAAGCGTCCTTTGGTACAGCAGCAACACCAAAGGGCAGCACCACAGTAGGGTGCAGTCATTCCCACTTGCCATTACTGCGGCAAGAAGGGACATATATTGAGGGACTGTCGACGGAGACTGGGCGCTTGCTTGAGATGCGGATCGGACCACCATGCAGTCCGAGATTGCCCAGATCAGAGGGATCCAGCACAGATGGTTCACCGACCAGCCCTGCCAGCGCCGAGGCCTTATCAGCAGCCTCCTGGACCTAGGCCACCCTACGCAGGAGCTGGAGCACAGCGACCCCCAGCACCAGGAGTGAACCAGAGGAGGCCACCCTTGGCCCCACAGGCAGGACAGTTCCACCAGGACCGACATCAGCCGAGGGCACCAGCACCGAGGCAAGGACAGGCCTATGCTATGACCGTCGAGGAGGCTGAGACAGCAGGAGAAGTGATAGCAGGTACAATCTTAGTAGCTATATTACCAGCATTAGTCCTATTTGATTCTGGTGCCACACACTCTTTTATAGCTGCTAGTTTCGTGGCTACCCATAGAATAGCCACTGCACCCCTTCCGAAGGTCAAGAGGATTCTTACGGGAAGTGGAATAGTACCTGTTAGTGACACTTGTAGATCATGTTCAGTAGTTGTCTGCGGGCGAGAGATGCGTGCCCGATTTTTGGTTTTCTCCATGCCGGACTATGACATTGTCCTAGGCATGGATTGGTTGAGCCAATACCACGCAACGCTAGATTGCCATCGTGGTTGTGTCATCTTTAGACCTCCAGATCACCCAGAGTTTGAGTTTCTTCGGGGAGCCCGAGAGCATGGTGTCCAACCTACCCTAGCGACACACATTGCAGAAGGTGAACCGAAGTATCCTCACTTTATAGCAGAGTTCGAGGATGTGTTTCCAGAGGATCTCCCAGGACTGCCACCTGACAGAGAGATTGAGTTCACCATAGAGTTGACTTCAGGAGCCGAGCCAGTTACTTCTCCCGTTTACAGACTAGCACCGAAGGAGTTGATTGAGCTGAAGGTTCAAGTAGATGATCTCTTAGAAAAGGGTTTCATACGGGCTAGTGTATCTCCATGGGGAGCACCCATTCTGTTTGTACCGAAGAAGGACGGGACGGTACGCTTGTGTATCGATTACAGGGCGCTAAATGTTGTAACGATAAAGAACAAGTATCCACTACCGCGCATCGATGATTTGTTTGATCAACTTAGCGGTGCATGTGTATTCTCGAAGATCGACCTCAGATCCGGATATCATCAGATCAAGGTACGGAAAGAGGACATCCAGAAGACGGTCTTTCGGACGAAGTATGGCCATTATGAGTTTTTAGTCATGCCGTTTGGTTTAACCAACGCGCCAGCAGTATTCATGTGTTTGATGAACAATGTTTTCCACCAGTACTTAGATAAGTTCGTGGTGGTATTTATTGACGATATCCTGATATATTCCAAGAGCCAGGAGGAGCATGAGAGACATCTCAGGATTATGTTGGAGACGCTGAGACATGAGAGGCTGTATGCCAAACTCAGCAAATGTGAGTTTTGCTTGGACAGAGTACCATTTTTGGGACACATAATCACCGGAGATGGACTATCAGTGGATCCGGAGAAGATAGCTGCAGTAGAGACCTGGCCTACCCCTACATCAGTTACAGAGGTTAGGAGTTTCCTCGGACTTGCCGGATATTACCGGAGGTTCGTGGAAAACTTTTCGAGGATAGCTGCGCCTATGACGCGACTGACGCGTAAAGGCGAAGAGTTTATCTGGACCGACGATTGTCAGGCGGCTTTCGATGAGCTGAAGAAGCGTCTGACATCAGCACCGATTTTGACACTACCCTCAGGATCAGGAGGATTTGTAGTGTACAGTGATGCGTCAGGGAGCGGATTGGGATGTGTACTGATGCAACACGGCAAGGTGATAGCCTACGCATCGAGACAGTTGAGAGTTCATGAGAAGAACTATCCGACGTACGACTTGGAGCTAGCTGCGGTGATATTTGCACTAAAGCTATGGAGACATTACCTTTATGGTGAGCGTGTTGAGATTTATACAGATCATAAAAGTCTGAAGTACGTCTACACGCAGAAGGAGCTCAATATGAGGCAGAGACGCTGGCTAGAGTTGATGACAGATTATGACATTGAGCTACAGTACCACCCTGGCAAAGCGAACGTCGTCGCAGATGCCTTAAGCAGGAAGCCCATGGCATACTTTCTGACGACGCAGCGACAGTTGCTTGAGGATCTCCAGGAGCTTGGAATAGAGATCGTATTGCCAAGCATGGATGGACAGATGGCCAGTCTTGAGGTTTAGTCTACTTTGATTGAGAGGATCAGGGCAGCATTGCCTACAGATGCGATATTTCGACGTCTGCGAGAGAGAACAGAAGCCGGCCTGCAGACGAAACTCAGGATTCATGAAGACGGAACGTTGAGGTGCGGAGATCGCCTATATGTTCCGAGTGGCGAGCTACGCTAAGAGTTGATGACAGAGGCTCATAGCTCGATATATTTTATTCATCCCGGAGGAACGAAGATGTACCGAGACTTGAGACAGCATTTCTGGTGGCATGGGATAAAGAGGAAAATTGCAAGATTTGTGGCGAAGTGTTTAGTTTGTCAGCAAGTCAAGGCTGAACATCAGAGGACTGCAGGATTATTGCAGCCACTCCTCATTCCCGAGTGGAAGTGGGAACATATTACCATGGACTTTGTCACAGGATTTCCGCGAAGCCCTAGCGGGAAGGATGCAGTTTGGGTTGTCGTAGACAGACTCACCAAGTCTGCACATTTCTTGCCCTTCAGAGTTGGGCAATCCACAGAGATAATAGCTGACATGTATATGAGGCAAATAGTACGATTACATGGAGTGCCTGTCAGCATCGTGTCGGATCGTGATTCCAGATTCACCTCATATTTTTGGCGGAGTATGCAGGAGAGCCTAGGAACTCGTCTCAAGTTCAGTACTGCGTATCATCCACAGACTGACGGACAGTCAGAGCGCACGATACAGATATTAGAGGATATGTTGAGAGCGTGCATGATTGATTTTGGAGGATCATGGGAGGACCATCTACACTTGGTGGAATTCTCCTACAATAACAGTTACCAGGCCAGCATACAGATGGCACCTTATGAGGCACTGTATGGCAGGAAATGTAGGTCACCAGTTTGTTGGAGTGACGTGGGAGAGCGTCAGATACTTGGGCCCGAATTGGTGACACAGACAGTAGAGAATGTCAAGCAGATTCAGAGCCACCTGCGCGCAGCACAGGACAGACAGAAACACTGGGCAGATGTGCACCGCAGGCCATTAGAGTTCAAGGAGGGTGACCACGTATTTTTGAGGATATCGCCCACTCGTGGTACCATCAGATTCAGAGGCAGAGGCAAGCTGAGTCCGAGGTATATCGGACCTTTTGACATTCTGGAACGAGTTGGCGAAGTGGCATACCGTCTTGTATTACCTCCATCATTAGAGGGAGTACATGACGTATTTCACGTATCGCAGCTGAGGAGATATATCGCAGACCCTAGCCACGTGCTTGATCATTCGGAGATTACAGTCGGGCCTAGTCTGTCTTATGTAGAGCAGTCAGTTGAGATCCTCGATCGTAGCGAGAAGACTTTGAGAGGGCAGACGATTCGACTGGTCAGAGTGGCATGGAAGCACCATTCACCAGGCGAGTCTACTTGGGAGCGAGAGGATTCCATTCGGCAGCGGTTCCCATACTTATTTGAGGAGCAAGGTACGAATTTACGTACGGCAATTAATTACTTGTTATTTTAGAATTCTGTTAGATATTATCGTACTTTACTTTTAATTTCGGGGACAAAATTTTTCTAAGTTGGGAAGAATGTAAACCCTCTCGATTTATTCTGTAGATAGTTAGAGTAGTTTTGGAAAAAAATTGATAGCAGAGGTTGAGGTTTAGCGTAGAGATATTTATCTGGAATTTAATTCAATTTATTTAAACCCTTGGCACACCCTATCTTTGTCTAATTATTCGGAGCCCATTGTCAGCCCATAAATTTCGTACAAATATTGTACCCTCGACTCAACTCGCCAAATTAGGCACTGGACTTTTCTGACTGTTAAAAAAATCAACTTTCGTGTGCTCTAAATTAATTGCACAATATTTTCGAAATCGTAACCCGTATTTAATTCCGTGTCGGACACCTGTGTCGTTACCCTCGATTTTGGGGTACCAACTTAACCCGTTGAGCCGGACCAACTAAAGGGTCCAAGACCAACTCCAAGCCCCCATCATTTTTGGCCTTTGCGCCGTTTCCGGATTTTGACCCCGCGGGCCCCAATTAAATTAAATTCGCGGGACGCGTTATCTTTATTTTAATCAGGATTTACCAACTTTGTAAATTCTATTTTAATATTAAATTAATCCTAATGCCCTTCAAATTTGACCCGCGCCTAACGCGCAACACCCCCTCACCATGACATTTTTAAATATATTTTTCTCCGCAATTTTTGCGTCATTTCATGTGTCCATGCAAATTTCCGAATTTACGGGGGCTTATTTGCAATTATTAAATTGTTGGCAACACCTCATTGGTCATGAGAAATTGTTGGGTCCCAAAATGGGGTCCCAATCCCAATTCCCTCATGAAGAAACCCCACCCCTATCCATATGACATCACAACCACTCATTTTTCTTAGGAGGATCCCAACCACTCATTCAAACCCACACATCCCCCTATAAAGTAACATTTTCTCCCCCACCCTCAACACATCACCGGCCCTAATCCCTAGAGAAACCACTCTTTCTCCTCTTTCTTTTACTCCCCATGCAAAGTTTCTCCTTCTTCACTCTTCCTTCTTCATTCTCCTCCTCTTCTTCCCTCCATACTATTCTCACCTGAGCCCCACCCGACCGGGGACCCCGACCCCGAACTCCGGCCACGTCGGCCGCCGACGCAGCCACCCTACGCTGCTGCCGATCTCCTCCGGCCGGCGCTGTGCGTCCCACCCCCGCTCCTAACCGGAGCAGCCCCCCGCGCAGTGTCCGCCCGACTCCCCCGGCTGTGCAGAGCCCCGCCGACCCCTGCGTGCATTCACCCACCGGCGTCCTTCTCCAGCCTTCCCTCCAGCCGTACGTCGACAGCGAACCGGCCATTCCTGCCAGAGTTAGCTCCCGCTGTGTTTCTTTCCGACTGTGCGTCCCAGCCATTTCCCCCGCTGCAGCCGGCCTTCCCCGCGCCGCTGAGCAGCCACTCACCCCCGACCGAGCACTCCAACCGGCCATCCTTTCCCCCCCGGCCGTGACACCTTCCTCCTTGTCCACTACCACCCCCGGCCGGCCATCAACCTCGCCACGACGAGGTCGACTCCTCCTCTCTTTCATTTAAATTCCATATTTCTATATGATTTGTAAATAGGGATTTCTTGCATATGTTTAGGTGTTATTAATAACTAGGGCTTAGTTTATATTGAGGTATATGTTGTAGTGTTTTGGATATGCATGTTTGTATGAAAGAAAGATAGGGTTTGGTTATATGATGTGGATATAAATGGCTAGTGTGGTGTGGCATTTGAAGTGTGAAATCGATGTTTACATAAGGTGGTGTTTCGAGGACTATACGGGGATATAGATGATAGGATTTGATATATAAAATATGGTTAGCCTAATATAGCACTGGAACAATGTGGTTTAAGATGAATGGTAAATATTATGACTTGAGGTTAACGGTGAACTTGGGGGTTTAATCGTCATCAATATATATTCATTAGATTTGAATGAGAGACAATGAGTTTAGGATCAATGGTAAAGTTAGAGTTTAAATCCAAATCGAGGTTATGAATAAAATACATGGTTGAAGATAAATAATTAAATCCAGTATTTTTTGGATAAATAGAAAATTGATCGAGGTTATGAAATACCTGCAAATGGAGAGCAGGTGAATTATTCCGGAATGGGTATTATATCTGATCATGAGTCAAAGATTGAGGATGGTAAATGATTAGTTAATTATTGAGACTGAGTCTAGATGTAGCTGTGTGTAGCACACCTATCTGTCTTAAGTAGATTATTGATTCTGGGTTGTATCCCTTCTCTAGGTATTGCGGGACCTGAGGACTTGGACGCAGTACCCGATCCCCGTTATCAGCAGCCGCACGCAGGCAAGTGTACATTGCCACCCAGTATTTCAGTTTACAGATATTGTGATTCTTTTTGTACATTGTGCGCGTATTTACGTTGATGTTCGATATTCCGTGTCCGGTTCACAACCGGGTGTTGACTTTCGACTTAACGACCTAGAATTATTACTGATGTTTCATAGTACCTCGATGCACGTACCAGAGTACATCGATACCCCAGGACACACTTATACACTGTGTTCGTGCCAGATTCCTGTATCCTGATACTGACATCATGACCAGAGACTGGGACGACCTTAGGGTCGCGTCTGTTGAGTTAGATTCTGTGTATGTCGAGACTGTAGTTAGAGGTTCAGGTTCAACGCACAATCGTTGACCGCTTGGGAAGGGGAAGACAGTTACTAGACGTTTGGGCTACTCTGCACGCGCTTATATATATGTAGTATTTTCTAGTGATACCTGTATCTAGTGTAGCTGTTCCACCCGTGTGACTCTTTGCCCGGAGCTGCGGTACGTGCCGTGTGTTTCCGTGTCCGGAGCTACGGTTTTATATTAGAAAGCCCACGCGTCGAACATTGTCTTTAAACTGTGTCACACTTGTTTGGTTGTACTAGCATACCCTGTTGTAGCACTTGTACTATCTGTTTACCTGGCATGTTATTTTTCCTGTACCTTGTTACGTCCCTCTGAGGACCTGGTTCCCTTCCAGGTGTAGGTCACGAGGATTACCCGGAGGAGTACGGACCGGGCATTTATCCAGCAGCTGTACCCACTGCCGAGGACGAGGTCATCCCTGAGGACTTCGCCTGACCGCTGGTAGTTACTCTTTCCTTGGGACGGTATCTTTACCTAGTTACCTGCTGCCGTCCCAAGTTATCTTATTGTTTACTTTCATTCCAGTTAATTTGTGCTAGCGAGTTTGTCCCCGTGTGACTACTCTAGTGTTTGTACTTGATACTATTTGGATATTTTCTTCCTGCACATTAGTCGTTGTATTTCCTTCTATTGTGCTCTTATATTGCTGCCTGTGGATGAGATTTAGATTGAGTTTAATTGTGTTATGTGTTGGGTTATTCATTATACTTCACAGCTGAAGTGTACTCCGACGGGCCCATTGGATTAGAAAGCCCGCCGAAGTACACTGCTGGCCATTGCCACGTGGCTCGGTTCCTTATCCATGGAACCGGGGCGTGACAGAGGATTAGATCGAGTAGCCTACCCTTGCCCATACGTCAAAAAGTTGTCCTCATTTGCATTCATATATATGGTCTTGTACAGCGTACTTATTTATTTTCAAATAATATGCATGTTTACTGTATTCAAATTGGCTCGTATTTTCTGTATCTTGTTACGTCCCTCTGAGGACCTGGTCCTCTGCCAGGTGTATTTATTCTTGAGTAATTACAGGAGCGCAGATTTGGATGATTACTTGTGTTGCGAGGATGTCTTCTCTTCGAGGCCATGGTCGTTAGCTGGTATTCCAATATTGTATTGTTGTGTTGTACTTTTCCATTCGAGTTGGTAGTAGATTTATTTCCATCCAACTATCATCCTTAGATATTTATGTTGAGATCTAGTTATATAGATGCTGGTTATTATTTATATCTGATTTTTGCGGATGAGATTTAGATTATACCATGTGACTTGTGATACATTTTATACCACTTGTGGATTGATATTCATATTACAGCGTACGTGTGGATTTTGGTTTCCATATATTGGAGTTGCCATATCCATGCGGCTGGCATGCTTACGTGTTCCTAGTCCTATGTACTTTTGGGACTGGGGCGTGACATATTTTTGTGGTGGCCCATGCAGGTCGAGAGCATATTTTCTCGGTTATGTTACTGTACCGAGCAAGCCTGCACCTAGGACTAGAGTATAGGATCTCATCCACAATTGACTATGTTCATCTTCCTCCTATCTGTTCTATTTGAACAATTGTATCCTGCTTGATTTATGTGCTTCCCTAATAGTTCCTTGAGTATAGCCTTCTGCTGAGAATATAGGAACCCCTGTTATTAGGATGATAATTAGAGTAGCATACCTATTAAGATTACAACGAGGATATAGACACACCACTAAGTTTAGAATATCTAGTGAACCTAGAATTCCTTATCTATAGATTGGTTTACCATTATCCCTTGATGTATTATGAAGACTTAAGAGTAGTATAGATACTACTAGAGTTAGTTAGAAGCTTACCATAATGTTTGACCCTAGTATGGAGGAACCAATAGAAAACCAAAAGTGAATATTAGGACTGAACCTAACCCTCATAGTTAGATAGTATTGGAGAACTATAAACTTATATCATTGTCTTGTTATTAGTAGACAGCACCCTAGGAAGCCTAGAGGAATGCAATCAATACTTCTCCCTTGATCATACCTCGAACATTCAACTAGTATACCACTCCCCCTTGGAAAACCATGATGCTACCTAGAGCTCCTCTATTTCACATATTGTTCCTCTGTGACCTTAACGTTCGCTAATTGTGCGACGACCAAAATTACGTTCTTCTTTTCTTTATCTTTCAACTCGTGCCACCTGACACTTCTGATAGTAGGCCAAGTAATTTATTTCTTTGTTAAGGACACATAGTTTGCTAGGATTATAGTTGTAATCTTGAATTTTGAAATTGTGTGCTTAGTAGTTAGAACTTGATAGTTAAGTTATTCTTGTAGATTGAGACCTGGTGCTTATCCCTTAGTTTTAAATTGCGTAACTTGTACCACACCTCAATACGAGTTATATTCCCTTTTTCTTGAGGCCAGTAACTGTTCCATTCTTACTATTGACACTTGCACTATGACTAAGAGTTAAGACGACCATGACCTATGTAATATAAGAGGATACCCTAACAAGTACCAAGACCCCTTCTCGAAGACCTTAACAGGAGCTTCTACGGTACCCTTAAGACTGTCACAGTATTAGTTTATTGTTTTAAGTTGGGTAGTATACCTCACAACCTAGTATCACATAGTCTTTTGACCTATTATTGAAGTGTGATTGAACAACATTAATTGTATACTAGCATAAGACGACAGTGGTTATTCAGACAATAGAAGTTAGAGGTCCTTGCCCACATTTGGTCGACTAGCGACATAGACAAGGAGTCTTTTATTATTGTTGCTTAGTTGTTTTGTTTTGTGAACTTGAATTAATTTGTACCTTCTTTCATCATCATCTAGCTTACTTATATTTGCTGCACTACCTTGACTTATGCTGCTATTATAGCCTAGTTTTGCAAGCTTACTCTTTTATCGAGCTTGATCATGAGATATGTATTATTGGGGACGCCTACTAATACATTTCAGAATCAGTGTATTAAGGTCTAGCTAACCTTAGTGCGCTTGATTCGCCCTTCGTAATACTACTTTACGTGGATTGAGATATATAGTGATTGGTAGACGAATATACTTGCCCTAGTCATGTCTGAGCGTATCGTATCGGCTACATAACTGTACTAATACGAGCATGTGAATAGGAATTACCAAAATAGGATTTCAATCCACAACTACTTTAACAATTCCCATTTGAATTCTTTAAATGCCTTGATCCCGATACTTCTATTCTATTACCTCGCCCTTGAACTCTTTATTATTGATCTCCGTCTTCCCTTATTTCAGAAAGACGAAACTTCGTGCTTGGTATAAGTTTGATACACAGAGAGTACTAGATATACCCCATAGGCCGATCACATACTTGAGGATTATTCTTTCGTAATTAAGGACATATCACATATGATATAATCGGCGTTGAAGTTTTGAGGATTGAATGACATGAGTAAATAAATTAAGGAATATTTTTCTTAAAGTATATAGCCTTCTGTGATAGATGGGTAAATTCTAAGTTGGGTAGCAGTGCATTGGCAACTCGAGAGGAATTTCTTTTAGATTGTGATCGAATAAGATTAGATTGGGAGAGGTTCAAGCCATTTTAATTTTGAGAATTTTAGAAGAATGACTAAGATGATGAGGATTAATAAATTTTAAAAATCTTGATATTGAGGACCCAATATTTATACCGTAAGTACATAATTTAAATTTTTGAGTATTGAAGGTAAAATTATCTATTTGAATTTGAAGGATAAATATATAATTTCAGACTTGAACATTGGTGGACTGCCTTTAAATTATTTTTCAATTTGATGATTTAAATTAAGAATTAAAATTTGATGGCTGGACTACCTATTTGAAATATTGAGGATGTGAATGGAATTTAAAAAGTTGAAGAATACAAAAAAAAAATTTATAAGTGAAAATAGGAATAATATTGGACTCGAATTACTTCTAGAGGAGATTATGATAGTTGGAGATCGTGAGATAAAATTTGATATGGGTTATTTAAATCTTGAAGATATTATATGGATTCAATTTAAATTTGGATATTGATGATTTGGAAAAGTGAGAAGAGATTACAATAGGTTGAATGGTGATTTGAACAATGATTATCTTAATTTTGAAGTGATCGCGATAGATTTGAATAGATTTTGTTATTCAAATTTTTGGAAGAGATTACGATTGACGTACCTTATGTACGAATGTGAAGGATTTAACAAATTATGCCTTATTTTAATTTCGAGGACGAAATTATTTTAAGTTGGGTAGATTGTAAACTCCCTCACCCAAAATAGGTATTTTATGTATATTTTATATTATTATATTTATTATAGATGTTGAATTTATTTAGAGTATTCTCTTATTTAATTAGAAAATAAATTTTTTAGTATATTTACTTATATAAATATTTATTTAGAATTATTTTTAGGCTATTTTAGATTATTGAGATTTTTCCATAATTTTTAGTTAATTAAAAACTAGTAACACTAATTTTTTAGGACTTTGAAGAATTTATTTTATGTTCAAACTTAATTAAAAATATTCTAAAATTTTATTTTAGGTTCTAAATAGTCAAATATATTTTCTAGAATTTTCTGGGAATTTTCTGAATACTTTTAGTATTTATTGGGAGTTATTTAGACTAATAACTAATTTTTAGGACTTGTAGAATTTATTGTGCAAGTCCAGAAATATAGAATGGACCCACGTTATTTTCTAGGGTTTATAATATTATTATATATTTTTTGGAATTATTTCAGAATTTTTGGAATAATATTAGTATTTATTTTTAGTTAAATGGATAAACTAATGTTTAGAGCTTCTCCTAATTATAGTAGTAAACTTATGAATATAAAATTGTCCCAAATATTTTTCTAGGGTTTATAGTTTCAAAATATATTTTATGTAATTTTTCCAGATTTTTATGTTTATTTTTAATATTTATTTGGAGTTATTTAGATTTAAAATGACTTAAATAATATTTTGATAAAGGCAAATCAAAAACAAATAATATAACAAAAACCATCCAATCAGATTCTGACACGTGTCAGCCTATAAATATCCATTCAGCTGCAGTACATCCCTATATATATATATTATTATTACCCTAAGGTTAGATTTCTTGCATTAGAAAGATATTAAGGTTAGATTTCTGATTATATAATTTATTTTATGAAATTATGAGTATTAAATTCTGGAAAATTCGTAGAGCACAGCATGTCCAAAAATAGACGTGTTTCAATATTTTCGCGATTTCGGGAGAACCAGGAATCAGAATCATGAACCGTTTAAAGTTTCGGAAAGTTAATATCGAGATCATTGACATATGTTTTTCCCAGAATTTAATTCTAAGTATTTATATACTGTTAATTCTGTAGAACTTCTAGGTTAGAATTTAACCATCGGTGCACAATACAAAATTTGTATGTGCCATAATTCCCAAACGAATTTGAATTCGGATGAGCCGTAAATTCAAGCATATTTTTGACGCTGAAATCTATAGGAAATCATGCATGAAGGTTGAGTTTGTGTCGGTTGACTTTTTGGTCAACAGATCGCCTCGATTTGCGTGCCATGAGTCTCGAGTTGATAAAATTTTGTTTCTTTGGACAAAATTTAGGAATTAACATAAAAATCAGAATAATAAGATTAAAATAGGATTTTAGAGTAATTATTCCAGAATTAAATAAATTAAAATAAATTATCTTTTGACGTGATAAATTTGTAATATATAGGCTATTTGGACTGTGACTTGGACTCTGATTCATACCAGCAGCAGGACCCCAGGCAAGATACCTTGCCAAATTGTTTACAGTATTTTGCATGCTTAGTATATTTCTGTATATTTATTGTATTTTTGTTTATTCTTGCATGTGTATTTTTTTTTCAGTCATTACTATGTATTAGATATGTTGACACACACATGGCACTTAGTATCATAGAGGACAATCATTAGGCGTATGGGCTTTTAACCACTCTGGTAACATCGTAGTCACTAGCACGCACTATGGTGGATCGTGTCCGATGGTCGCTACCCCAGAGGTATGTCGATTGATGGAGTCCGAGGGTCGCTACCCCAGAGGTATGTCGGCTGATGATGTCCACTGACGAGCGTGAGGTTGTGAGGATTAGATCGAGTAGCCTACCCTTGCCCATACGTCAAAAAGTTGTCCTCATTTGCATTCATATAGATGGTCTTGTACAGCGTACTTATTTATTTTCAAATAATATGCATGTTTACTGTATTCAAATTGGCTCGTATTTTCTGTATCTTGTTACGTCCCTCTGAGGACCTGGTCCTCTGCCAGGTGTATTTATTCTTGAGTAATTACAGGAGCGCAGATTTGGATGATTACTTGTGTTGCGAGGATGTCTTCTCTTCGAGGCCATGGTCGTTAGCTGGTATTCCTATATTGTATTATTGTGTTGTACTTTTCCATTCGAGTTGGTAGTGGATTTGTTTCCATCCAACTATCATCCTTAGATATTTATGTTGAGATCTAGTTATATAGATGCTGGTTATTATTTATATCTGATTTTTGCGGATGAGATTTAGATTATACCATGTGACTTGTGATACATTTTATACCACTTGTGGATTGATATTCATATTACAGCGTACGTGTGGATTTTGGTTTCCATATATTGGAGTTGCCATATCCATGTGGCTGGCATGCTTACGTGTTCCTAGTCCTATGTACTTTTGGGACTGGGGCGTGACACACACTCAATGAATCACTCCTCAAAGAGTTTTTCAAACACTAGTTCATGTTCATATTATCTCTGAACTGCTGTCATAATATTTCTCTCAGGCTGAGTTTGTCATGTTCATATTACCTCTGAGCAAACTTTCTGAGTTTTGGCTATCAATTTTCATGTCCATATTACCACTGATATCGGTTGTCATCTCAACTTAGCACCCGTACTTAACTCTAAGTACGTCAGTGGTGTTAGGTCCACGAAAACTACCATGTCCATATTACCTCTGGCAGGGCTTGTGTTAAACTTATTACTTGCACTCTTGTGCACAATAAGTAATAGGTCCAAAAAAAGAGAGAAAAAAATAGAGGGCGCGCATAAGGGCTCACAAGCACAGGGCACTATTAGAGATCAGAGAGAGAGAGCAAAGACAGAGGAAGATTGTTGGTTGACAATTCAATCCCACCTGCAACCTTTGAAGCTTCTTCTTCTTCTACAGCACTTCTTCATCATCGTGTGGTCCAAGGGACAAAGTGATCGACCGCAGACCAGACTCCTATAGCAATATTTTCCCAGAATCATTTTTATTGTACTTAACATCCTCGTATAGGATTAATTGTACTCTTTTCTTGTTTGTAAACAAAAAGGTTTCGTACAAACTCTCTATTTGTTTTATCTCAAACAAAATGACGACTCGCCAGGTGAATTTCCAAAACCTATCATGTTCATAATACCTCTGATAGCATTTTGTATACCAGGAGAGTTTAATAGCCTGAGTTTGTAAACCAAAAGAGCTTCGTACAAACCCCCAATTTGTTTTATCATCAAACAAAGATGGCGACTCTACTGGGGATTTTTGTGGACCCATTACTTTTTGCTCACGTTAGTGCAAGTAATAGGTTTGAGACAAGTTTTGCCAGAGGTAATATGGACGTGGCAGTTTTTGTGGACCTAACACCACTGGCATACTTAGAGTTAAGTACGGGTGCTAAGTTGAGATGACAACCGATATCAGAGGTAATATGAACATGATAATCGATAGCCAAAACTCGGAGGTTTGTTCAGAGGTAATATGAACATGACAAACTCAGTCTGAGAGAAATATTATGACAGTAGTTCAGAGGTAATATGAAACATGAACTAATGTCTGAAAAACTCATTGAGGGTTTTTTCTCTCGAAGTACTTAGAGTTAAGTATAATTGACCATTTTATCTTCATTTAAAGTATTTCAAATTACAAGGAATTTAAAAACTTTGAAGGGGGTCTTGTAGAAGCATAAAATATGCTGGAGAATTATACGCGTATTATACAGTCAAACTCCCCAACATACATGAAGTCAGCGTAAAGCAGAGCCTCAGAGCTGTACGCGTAAAACAGAGCTTCAGAGCTGTTTGGCATAAAATATGACTTCAGAGCTGTACGCGTAAAACAGAGCTTCAAGGCTGTGTAGCGTAAAACAGGGCTTCAGAGCTGTTTGGCGTAAAATAAAGCTTCAGAGCTGTCCGCGTACAACAGTGCTTCAAGACTGATCCGCATAAAATATTGCTTTACCCTCCTGCGTAAAGTTTAAAATACGTTTGTTTTTAATACAGCGTAAAGTTGTACGAGGAACTCTTCGTATTCCTCGGATGAATTTGTCAGACAAAGCAGCGAACCTGACTCCTGACAAAAGTACTGCACGACGATCGAGAGGACGACTGTGATAATGATTTTGTACAGAGACCCGGGTTGTCGTTTAGTGACACAAGTCATATTTTACGCTCAAGGACTGGAGTCTTCTGAATACGCTGCCGCCACGTTAAAAGCTGTTTCCTGCACAAAGCTCGAGGCATATCTCTGCAATCAATACACGAGATGAGGGCATATCTCTGCATTTAATGCACGAGATTTTGTTCTATCCTTCAGATTTTGTCATGACGGGGAAGAGCTAAAACTGTGACTAATACGCTCACATCACCATCCTTGCATTTTACGCCAACCAGGCTATTTTCAACTATAGGAGTATGTCGTATGCTATCTCCTCGAAATACGCCAACTCGGCCATATTTGCCAAGGTATGTGATAAGGCTATTTAGCTCGGAATACGCTCAAAACCTCAGTCGTGATGGATAATTGGCTATTTTACGTTGGCTATCTATTATTTATGGACCATCAAGTTTTACGCAGAGTTTGGCTTTTACGCCAACAAGACAGAGTATGGCTTTTACGCCAACAAGACAGCTATTTGGCTTTTACGCTAGGGAGATAGGTATTTGGCTTTTACGCCAACCATCTTTACGCAGGGGCTGTTACCTACGTGGCTTTCATGCCATGATCTTCGAGAAGCAGTTATACGCGTTACCTTATAAAGGGATACGTGTCACACGCAGATTCGTTAGATTATTTATACGCAGGTAGCAGTTGTCATAACCGCAGCGTAAAGGAGGCAGTCTTCTTCGCAGCTAGGCTTTTACGCCAACTAGGCTTTTACGCCTACAAGACAGTTATTTGGCTTTTACGCCAACCATCTCTACGCGAGGAGCAGTTACCTACGTGGCTTGCATGCCTGATCTTCGAAAAATAGTTACACGCGTTACCTTATAATGGGACACGTGTCATACGCAGATTTAGAAGGTCATTCAGACGTGGGTAGCAGTTATTATAACCTCCGCGTAAAAGGTGCAACTCTCTTCACAGCTTGACTTTTACGCCAACTGGACAGTTATGTGACTGATCTCTATAAATAAAGACCCCTAGTCACAGGGACAGGGGAGAAAAGAGAGAGATCAGAAAAGAGAGGGCACACAAAGGAGAAGATAGGAGCGCACAAGGGCACAACCACAGGGCACAATCAGAGATCAGAGAGAGAGAGCACAAACAGAGAGTGTTGGTTGACAGCTCAATCCCACTTGCAACCTTTGAAGCTTCTTCTTCTTCTACAATACTTCTTCATCATCGTGTGGTCCAAGGGACAAAGTGATCGACCGCAGATCAGACTCCTATAGCAATTTTTCCCCATAATCATTTTTATTGTACTTAATATCCTCGTATAGGATTAATTGTACTCTTTTCTTGTTTGTAAACAAAAAGGTTTCGTACAAACCCTCTATTTGTTTTATCTCAAACAAAATGGCGACTCGCCAGGTGAATTTTCAAAACCTATCATGTTCATGATACCTCTGATAGTGTTTTGTATACCAGGAGAGTTTAATAGCCTGAGTTTATAAACCAAAAGAGCTTCGTACAAGCCCCAAATTTGTTTTATCATCAAACACAAGATGGCGACTCTGCTGGGGATGACTTTCTCCTCTGACGAGAAAGCAATTGCTCAACACGATATTGTATCCATCGGATCAACGAAGAAGACTTTGGTCGTCCAGTTCGACCAATCTGCCTATGAAGACATGCTTCATGCATGGGGTAGCTCTCCCTCCTACTCTGTCCAGAACAACATAAAGTTGCGTAAAGTATGGATGTCTAAGACGTCCTCTGCCCTTCCTGCAAGCTCTCACTCTTTGATCAACAAAGTTGCGCCTACACGCCCTGTGCGTAAAAATTTATCTCCCGTCTGTGACGTGGCAGATAAAACTTCTGGCAATGCCCCAGTGCCAATCCAGAAGTCTAGAACGCGCCCTGCGCGTGAAACTTCGTCTCCCGTCTATGACGTGGCAGACAAAACTTCTGGCAATGCCCCAGTGCCAATCCAGAAGTCTAGAACATGCCCTGTGCGTAAAACTTTGTCTCCCGTCTGTGACGTGGCAGACAAAACTTCTGGCAATGCCCCAGTGCCAATCCAGAAGTCTAGAACGAGCCCTGCGCGTAAAACTTCGTCTCCCATCTGTGACGTGGCAGACAAAATTTCTGGCAAGGCCTCAGAGCCAATCCAAAAATTTTAAACATGCCGTGCGCGTAAAAATACATGCATCTCCCGTCTATGATGAGGCAGATGGACTCTTGGATCACATCAAGGGAAAACAAGTGGCGAATCTCCCAACCTCTAGGCTTTTACGCCCACAAGGGAAGAAAGTACCCACTTTACATATTACGCGGACTTTCCCTATTTCACGAGAACCTGGGCCAAAATCCAAATTATGCCAGGACAGGTTTGTCCGCATAAAGAAGACTCGTCTTATAGGAAGATACGCTCCTCAAACAGATGATGGATCAAATGCCACTTACATAGGTGGACTGTTGTATTCCTATGGCCGAGAAAGGGCTATAGTTCCTAATCTCCACAGGCCCACAGATGTAAAAAGGCAGAATAAGCCTTCTTCTTCTTCTGCTAATCTCCTTGATGCTTGAGCAGTAGAGCGAGATGAGGAAGCGGCTTTCTTTCCCTTAGCAGCGGAGGCTTGTTTCGGTGCCATGGCGAATCTGAGTTCTCAGAAAAGAGACGAAGACGAAGAGTTCTCAGAAAGAGACGAAGGGTTTTGCAGAGACAGATGAAGGTTTTTTCTCTCTCACAGCCTAGGGCTATTTATAGAGTTCAGACAACTCTTCGAATCCTTAACCAAATCCGATTTTTAATAGTCGGTTATGATTCGGGACCACGTCAGCCAATCATTTGAAAAGGAAGACAGGTCATCATGCAGCGTAACAGATCCCAGATTTTACGCTCAGAAGCTTTTACGCTCAGAAGTTACAGATCTACGATTTTACGCTCGGAAGCTTTTACGCTCAGATGCTACGGATCTATGGTTTTACGCATTACGCGGGACAGATCAGTCAACAGAATACGCGTATATATTAATCTGAGTTTTACACTCGAAAAAGTCAGTTACAATTGACCATTTTATGCTTCATTCAAAGTATTTTAAATTACAAGGAATTTGAAATCTTTGAAGGGGGTCTTGTAGAAGCATGAAATATGCTGGGAAATTATACGCGTATTATACAGTCAAACTCCCCAACATACATGAAGTCAGCGTAAAGCAGAGCCTCAGAGCTGTACGCGTAAAATAGAGCTTCATAGCTGTTTGGCGTAAAATATGACTTCAGAGTTGTACGCGTAAAATAGAGCTTCAAGGCTGTGTGGCGTAAAACAGGGCTTCAGAGCTGTTTGGGGTAAAATAAAGCTTCAGAGCTGTCCGCGTACAGCAGTGCTTCAAGATTAATCCGCGTAAAAGATTGCTTTACCCTCCTGCGTAAAGTTCAAAATACGTTTGTTTTTAATACAGCGTAAAGTTGTACGAGGAACTCTTCGTATTCCTCGGATGAATTTGTCAGACAAAGCAGCGAACCTGACTCCTGACAAAAGTATTGCACGACGATCGAGAGGACGGCTGTGATGATGATTTTGCACAGAGACCCAGGTTGTCGTTTAGTGACACAAGTCGTATTTTACGCTCAAGGACTGGAGTCTTCTGAATACGCTGTCGCCACGTTAAAAGTTGTTTTCTGCACAGAGCTCAAGGCATATCTTTGTAATTAATACACGAGATGGGGGCATATCTCTGCATTTAATGAACGAGATTTTGTTCTATCCTTCAGATTTTGTCATGACGGGGAAGAGCTAAAACTGTGACTAATACGCTCACATCACCATCCTTACATTTTACGCCAACCAGGCTATTTTCAACTATAGGAGTATGTCGTATGCTATCTCCTCGAAATACGCCAACTCGGCCATATTTGCCAAGGTATGTGATAAGGCTATTTAGCCCGGAATACGCTCAAAACCTCAGTCGTGATGGATAATTGGCTATTTTACGTTGGTTTTCTATTATTCATGGACCATCAAGTTTTACGCAGAGTTTGGCTTTTACGCCAACAAGACAGAGTATGGCTTTTACGCCAACAAGACAGCTATTTGGCTTTTACGCTAGGGAGACAGGTATTTGGCTTTTACGCCAACCATCTTTACGCAGGGGCTGTTACCTACGTGGCTTTCATGCCGTGATCTTCGAGAAGCAGTTATACGTGTTACCTTATAAAGGGATACGTGTCACACGCAGATTCGAAAGATTATTTATACGCAGGTAGCAGTTGTCATAACCGAGCGTAAAGGAGACAGTCTTCTTCACAGCTAGGCTTTTACGCCAACTAGGCTTTTACGCCTACAAGACAGTTATTTGGCTTTTACGCCAACCATCTCTACGCGAGGGGCAGTTACCTACGTGGCTTGCATGTCGTGATCTTTGAGAAGCAGTTATACGCGTTACCTTATAATGGGACACGTGTCATACGCAAATTTAAAAGGTCATTCAGACGTGGGTAGCAGTTATTATAACCTTCACGTAAAAGGTGCAACTCTCTTCACAGCTTGGCTTTTACGCCAACTGGACAATTATGTGACTGATCTCTATAAATAGAGACCCCTAGTCACAGGAACAAGGGAGAAAAAAGAGAGATCAGAAAAGAGAGGGCGCACAGAGGAGAAAATAGGCGCACAAGCACAGGGCACTATCAGAGATCAGAGAGAGAGAGAGAGAGCAAAGACAGAGGAAGATTGTTGGTTGACAGTTCAATCCCACCTGCAACCTTTGAAGCTTCTTCTTCTTCTACAGCACTTCTTCATCATCGTATGGTCCAAGGGACAAAGTGATCGACCGCAGATCAGACTCCTATAGCAATATTTCCCCAGAATCATTTTTATTGTACTTAACATCCTCGTATAGGATTAATTGTACTCTTTTCTTGTTTATAAACAAAAAGGTTTCGTACAAACCCTCTATTTATTTTATATCAAATAAAATGGCGACTCGCCAGGTGAATTTCCAAAACCTATCATGTTTATAATACCTCTGATAGTGTTTTGTATACCAGAAGAGTTTAATAGCCTGAGTTTGTAAACCAAAAGAGCTTCGTACAAACCCCCAATTTGTTTTATCATCAAACAACGGGTAGATCGGACGACGCCTTGAGTTGAGACTTTATTCTTTTTCAGATCAGGCAAGATACCTTGCCAAATTGCTTACAGTATTTTGCATGCTTATTATATTTCTGTATATTCATTGCATTTTTGTATATTTATTGCATGTGAAGTTTCTTTCAGTCATTACTATATATTAGATATGTTGATACACACTTGACACTTAGTATCATAGAGGATAATCAGTAGGCGTATGGGCTATAATCACTCTGGTGAACCGTAGTAACTAGCACGCACTTTGGTAGTCATGTCCGATGGTCGCTACCCCCGCGGTATGTCGATTGATGGAGTCACGAGGGTCGCTACCCCTAAGGTATGTCGGCTGATGATGTCCTCTGACGTGTGTGTGAGTTGTGAGGCTTAGATCGAGTAGCCTACCCTTGCCCATACGTCAAAAAGTTGTCCTCATTTGCATTCATATATATTGTCTTGTACAGCGTACTTATATATTTTTAAACATTATGCATGTTTACTGTATTCAATTGGCTTGCTTCTATGTATCTTATTACGTCCCTCTGAGGACCTGGTCCCTTTCCAGGTGTAGATGTTCATGACTATTCGTAAGAGCACGGATCAGGACTTGCTACTTATCTCTTTAGAGGAGGTCTTCTTTTTTTAGTCTCATGGTTCATTAGATGTACCTATTTTATCTCTCTTATATTCTAGTTTGGCAGTGGATTTGTTTTCACCCGACTATCATCCTTTGATACTTCATATTGAGATGCAGTTATATAGTAGTTTGGTTATTTATTCCTATTTGATTCTGTGGATGAAATTTAGTTATGCCTGTGACTTGTGATAATTATATACCACTTGTGAATTATTGTTCATAATACAGCGTACGTGTGTATTATGGTATCCAGATGTTGGAGTTGCCATATACATACGGCTGACATGCTTACGTGTTCCTAGTCCTACGTATTTTGGGACTGGGGCGTGACAATATAAATGTTGGAAAAGATACCAAAGCTCAACGTACAGGACTCATTGCACAACATACAATACTTCATTTTATTTCTTTCATAGTCACTATCTATTGCACTATCACGCTACAAAAGTAGAAGAGGTTAAATTCTATTTCTATCGCATACAAAATTACAAAATGATACAAAAGTATACGATGTATCAATCAATTAGAATATCAAAGTAGTCCTTAGGCAAGAATTTGGGATCCTCCATCTTCATCATCTTCTTATAGCCAGCAATTGCATCCATGTAAGGTGTCGTCCATGCGATCGCTTCCTCCGGTGCGTGTTTATACCAAAGCGTAGAAGGTGGAGGAATAGGAGAATGACCGATCAACCTTGGGATGACAAAGTGTTATCCGACAAGCCCTATCGAACATATATTGGATAGTCTGTGTTCGGCCGGAGGAGCGCACATTGGAAAGAAAGTATTGTTAATGCCTTATGAGATAATTGCAATAGGTATCTTATACCTATTAGAGAATACGTATGCAGCAGACGGGACATCCATGTAATGGTCTAGTCCGGTAACTGTGTCCGTACAAGGTATGATTGCCAACAAATCTTCAATAATTTCTTCGCCGAGTATCTGTCTATAGAAGGGTAGACGAGACTCCAACTCCTCGTACAGCTCTTCCCTAACCTATCTCCATCCTGCTTCAACTAAATAGCCAAGATGTCTTGCGAGTGCATGATATCCACAATGGCCATCCTTAGGAATATCAACAATAAACCAAATGAAATCCCGTATCTCAGGTAGGAAATTTTGAATGTATAGACTATATGAATCAAAGAAGTTATCTAAACCCTCCACCGTGACTGCGTCGTTCATTTTCTGTTTCTTTTCCCTTAGAATAGTAAGCTTACTCTTTTTCTTCGAAATTACCACACTTTCGATAACCGACTTTGACTCAACTTGCTCTAAATTGCGTTCAATATGTTCAAACAATGATGGATCTCTTTTAGTTGACTCCACCTCTATTTTTTTTGCTCTACTCATTCTTGAGTGTGGTCTTACCATAGGAGTTCGAACTACTGATGGCTCTTGCAATCGAGTTATTGCTGGGACTGCAATTTTTTAGATTTTAACCTCAATGGATCTTCTCTCCGGTTCCGATGTGACACACCACCTTGCGTGAAGGAGTTTCACTTATGGCAAAGAAAAAAATTATCGTGAACTTCCACGGTCGGCATGATCACCAACTGTCTCCAACGTTGATCAACAATATTTATTGGAATAGGTATAGATTGACGACGATATTCGTTAATCTCATGTGCACAAGGAAGACTGAGTGAATGTCGATATGAACAACCACAAACCTTGGGATCATAACCAACGAACTTCGACCTACCAATCTCCTCAAACAATAAGCCCAAGGCCTTGTGAGATACTACATGGATTAAAGCATCCAATAGTTGTTCATGCTTGTATTCATGCTTTGCAATATTGAGGCTCATCTCAAATGAAGCTACAATCTCGTTCACCATGGAAATAATCATTAAATGAATCGATTGCCAAACGGAGACAAGATTACCGATCAATGACCGTCGATATCTTTTTAAACTTGAGTATGATCCTTCGACCCAGTTCGTAGTGATTGTGCCATAATGCTTCACCATGTTCGTCCATGCTAAGATAAATTATTTTTTATGTGGTTCTAGCCAAGTATCTTTGATATAAGAAATGCATGTCGGGTTACTCGTCTTCCACTTTTGTTTGAACATGTACCATGTTGTGTCGTAGCTGTCTTTAGTACTTGCTCGCCATACAAGACTCCAATCACTGTAGAATTCTTCGAAGCGAAGCTTGTCGATTTTACCGTCCACATTTTTAAATTTTCTCTTGCATTGAGCTTGGATATTTCGATTTATATGCCAAGTGCATAGTAGTCTATGCACATGAGGAAATATAATATCTATAGCATTTATCAGCGCATATTCTCTATCGGTAATAAAAACAGAGGGCTCTTTGTATCCTGTATAAAGGGATTATAGTTTTCTCAATGCCCAAGTGTAATCCTCTACTGTCTCACTCTTCATAAAACAAAAAGTGACTGAAAATATTTTTCCCGTAGACGTAAACCCAACAATGTGAAAAAGAGGCATCTTTAACTTATTGGTCTTATATGTACAATCAAGGGCCAACACGTCTAGGAAGGACCTAGCCAAGTGTGTGCAATCAGGATGAGCCCAAAATAATGAAAGGAGTTCATCATTTTGTGGATGTCTTCTATGGTACTCCACGTAGTGATGCTCCCCAAGCAACTTCAATACTTGATGCATCGCCATTCTTCCTTTCATACTATTATATTTCACTCTCGCCAAACTATTATAGATCGTCCTCATGGTTGACTTATTCTCATCTTCTTTTTGTCGCACGGCATAATAAATTTGTTTGGGTGTAACTCCGGAAAGGAACAGTTCTTCAACCAACTTTCTCTCATCCTTGTTCAACCGTGCTATGTAGGCATGACCAGTAAGTGTCTCTGGAATAGGATGATTGTGTATTCCATTCTTAACTTCAACTATCCACTTCACATCTTCTACTTTTACAATCAATACCTTAAATGGACAACCATATTTTCTCGTCCCAACGTTTTTTATGGGGATTTTTCTTTCAACAACACCTTTTTTTTCTGATGCTGCCTGAACACACCTCCTCTTTCGCAGCCCAGCTCTAAATATTTTTGGCCCAGCCGAGATCGTATCGATCTTGCAATGACAATGACTATGTTATGTCGTCTTCCAACTTCTCTGCACCAATCTAATGCTTCTTCGTGGGATGTAAATCGAATATCCGTTAAGAATACCTTCTCTATATCAACCCCAATAGCAGGATGTACCACAACATCTGTACGAGGTTGGTCCTATAAACAATATAAAATGATCTAAAAATTAATAACTTCAAATAATTGGCAGTCCAAATTAGGACTGTCATAATTTGTACTTTAACACCCAACTTTTTTTTAAATTTTGAAAAAATAAGTTTTCTGCATTTTTCGGTAATTCTTAATTAATTATTAAAAATGTCCTTCAGGAATTAATATTTTTATGGATTAAAATTAATTATTAAAATATTACAAAATTTATATTTTTGGGTGTATTATTAATTATTGGATGTTGTATAATTTTTATGTATTTTATTGGGCTCAAAAACTATTTTTAAATAGCTAAAAACCAGGGTTTTAATTAAACCAGACTCGAACCAGATTAAACCGGACTGAACCGGACTGAACCCGGCCCAACTGACCCGGACCGAACCAACCCAACCCAAACCGACCCAAGGCCTAATGGGTCGGATCGGATCGGACCCGACCCGACCCGCTCCCCTCTCTCTCCCACGAACCCCTCAGCTCTGATCCCCCGATCCCTCCGCCAGCACGACCGCCCCGCCCCCGACTCCGCGGCCACCCCCACTACCCGCCCACGACCCCAGCCTCTCCCTCTCCCCTTCCCTTTATAAACCCCTCCCCGCTCCACCGTCATCCCCCTACACCGCCACTACCACGTTCACCACAGCCATCCCCCGCTGCTCCGGCCACCGGCTCAACGACCCCGACCTCCGGCGACCTCCCCGGCGACGATGACCCGCCGTCGACGACCACGCGGTCGACCCGCCAGCAACACAGCAACCCCGCCGCTGTGTCCCGCCGCCGTGCCACGCCGCGCTACGCCGCCGTGTAGCAAAAATCAGCGAGGTACCCCTCTTCAAGCTCTCGTAACTCCCTGTACGTTGTCCCATTTTCTATTCTGTCGAATCATTTATGAAGACCACGTGACCCTCTCGAAACCCGTACAACTCGTTCGGGGTATCGCGTCCTGTGTCGGTCGCAAACAGCGACGCAAAATCAAAAAAAAAAAACCTATTTCTGAAAATTCAGAAATCATCCCAAACTCGCAAGTTCACGACCGTTTTGCGTGCAACCTGTTAACTATTTTCAAAATCTACTTGAACAGTAATTTAGACTGTATGACCAAGTTTTAAACCCTATTTTTAGTTTATTTTATTGAGCTGTAGTTTGTAATATTTTCGCGGGTGAAAATGGCCAAAAACTTGGTTATTTAAAACCTATTTTTCCCGGAACTGGGTGCGTCCCGCTAAACGAGGTGACTTGGTCATGTGCGAACTTTACTGAAAGGTGGGCGCCGTCGATACGGACGTGTGAGATTTTGCGGAAGTTGATTTGGATGTGCATGCACACCGGAATCAACGCGTATACGTCGACAACGCCCCGTATCGGCCATATTTTGAAACTCATTGTAACTTCATGTACGCTCGTCGTATCAAAACAAAACTTACGCCATCGGACTCGTAGCATTTTTTTGGTCATGTGACCCAAGTTTGGTTCGATTCTGAGAACGTTGACAAAATCTCGTATCGTGGGCCCCACGACTTCACTTGACGGGCGATTTTGTGATCGGCTCATCGGAATCCAATTCTTGATATTCTGTTGGGTTCGTATCATTGTTCTAGACTTGTAGACACTAAGTTTGACGAATTTGGAGAATATTGTCTCTGACACATTTTTCGGTGCAAAGTGGGCCACATGTAGACCCCGCTTTGACCATAAACTGTCACTTTTGCCCCTGTATTCAAATTGGACTTATGGACAGACAATTCTAGCTATTTGATATCTTCTGAGCATGATGGTAGTATTTATTTCAGCAACCGGAGGAGTACCTGCAGATCCCACTGATACCAGAGCAGTAGTTGGAAACCAAATCCTAGGCAAGTGTACCTTGCCAATCTTGCAGTACTTGCTACATAATATTCTCTTGATTTAATTATATGATATATATATTCAACCTAGGGCCGTGTGACATTACTTAACGTCCGGATAATATTCGGGTGTTAACGCTGTACGCGGAGTTGTGTAACGTCACCTAGAGATGGATATCGAAACCCTATACATTTTTTGTGCTTGCATTATCAAGTACGACATACCATAGGATACTTGACACTGTTCATGAGACATAATCTTCTTGAGATATTCATGATAATTCTGTATAGGTTACATGATTCGTGACATAGATATTACATATGCTTAGCTATCATTATGACTCGCTGCATTAGTTAGAGGTCATGATCTTGCGTGTTATGGACATGAGACGTCGTGAACATGAGACGTGTGATTACATTGGGTGAGGAGAGACACACCATACTACAGGCTGATTATTGATATATATACAATACTACTTGCTTTGGCACATATACGTGAGTCGTGATACTACTTGCTTTGGCATATATACGGGAGTCGTGATACTACTTGCTTTGGCATATATACTGGAGTCGTGATACTAAATGCTGCTATGGGTTTCCCCGACACAGAGCCTATAGTAGTTTCAGCCTAAGCATGATTAATGCTCTCATTTGCATATCACATAGCCGGTTACATAGTTTGCCTATTGATACATTTTATATAGTGCATTTATTTTGGCATGATGTTTCTTGTACCTTGTTACGTCCCTCTGAGGACCTGGTCCCTTGCCAGTTTTGCAGCATAGACCATTGTGGAGCCTGCCTGAAGTTGCTGATGTGTGTTGCTTTGTTATGCAAGAATTTGGTGCCAGGTACTTATATCCTTTCTTTCGGAGTCATGGTTATTATTCATATTATTTATTCATCTGCTGATATAGCCTAGTTTTGTAGACTCGTATTTCTTTCTCGAGTCTATTCGAGCTTATGGGTTACTGGCGGCCGACTTTAGCACATGTAGCTCATTCTTGTATATCCTGATCATTGTGGATTGAAGTATAGATATTCATATTTACTTGATTACATAGATAGTGACCATTCTAGTACAACTTATACGTATTCGAATCGGACCAGAGTCTGGTTGAATGCGTAGTTGGCATGTTACGTATTCCTAGTCCTACGTATTTTGGGACTGGGGCGTGACATATTTTTGTGGTGGCCCATGCAGGTCCTGATTAAATTATTTCAGTTACTTTTCGGTACTGAGCGAGCCTGTAATCAAAGTTAGCAGTGTTAGCATCTCAATCCACAACTGACTTGAAAATTCTTTGGCATTTGATTATCGCCCTTGAACTTCATAAATTGTACTCTTTTAATCCCCTCGATATCCTTATTATTGTTTATCATCGCTTCCTATTTCGGATAGATGAATGTTCGAGCACGGTGTTTCCTCCAGAAGTAGATCCTTGTCAAGGCAGAAGAAGATATGCTGGATATAAATTTTTGAGTAAACGGTTACCCTTAGTAGGATAGTAGATAGGTTATTCCTATATGCTAGAGTTAGTTTAGAGTTTAGCATGAGAATTGAATATAGTATCAAAGACCTAGAACTAATAAAACCTTACCCTTCCTTAAGGATAGCAAGTAATTTGAAAGCATTGAAAGAAGGGAAAGAGGGTTTGATTCTAATGCACCGGAATACTTTAGGGAATACATAGCTTGATGCTAGGGATCAGATGTGGCTCATACCAGGAATTGCATTATGACCTTAAGAAAAAGGAACCTTGTGTAGAAGGCCATAATGGTTAAAACCTTAGTTGTCTTGTGACTTGTATTATCAAAAATTAGATCTTATGACCCAGCTGTTACACCCATACTATTTGTGCCAAAGAAGGATGAGACGGTACGCCTGTGTATTAACTACAGGACACTGAACGCTGTAACCATCAACAACTGGTATCCCTTGCCACGCATTGACCAGTTGAGTGGTGCGAGTGTATTCTCAAATATAGATCTTGGATTCGGTTATCACCATATTAGAGTGCGTAGAGAGGATATACAGAAAACAGCCTTCAGGACCAAGCATGGACACTATGAGTTCTTAGTAATGTTGTTTGGGTTAACCAACGCGCCAGCTGTGTTCAAGAGTTTGATGAACAGAGTTTTTGTACCTGGACAAGTTAGTGGTTGCATATTGATGACATCTTGATATATTCCAAGAGCCACGCAGAGCACGACCATCACTCTTTCAGCAGGCCCAACAACAGAAGAGGGTACCACCGCAAGGGCGTGGACAGGCTTTTGCAATGATAGTAGAGGACGCACGGACCCGAGGAATAGCGAATACGAGCAAGATTTGAGTTTAGCACAGCTATCTATTCCTAGTGATGCTTTAGCACGTGCCTGTTAATTCCTTTCCTTATCCTCAAACCTAGTATATTTTTTTGTTAATAATTGATAACCTAGTTTTCCTAAGCTGTAGTTTTTCTTGCTCTAACCAGATTCTTTACCCTTGAATTACCTAACTTTCATTTTTAGGAAAATACTTCAGGTGTTTTGCTTAACCCTCATCTTTCGATTTCTCCTTGATCACAATTCTTTGTTTGTGTCGTGCTTCGAACATGTCTTGCAACCGCGTCATCTTTGTTGTCAGATATTTTCTTAATTATGAGGACGCAATTCTTTTAAGGTGGGTAGATTGTAACACCCTGTTTTTTTAAAAAAATTTAAAAAATAAGTTTTCTGAATTTTTCGATAATTTTTAATTCATTATTAAAAATATCCTTCAGGGATTAATATATTTATGGATTAAAATTATTTATTAAAATATTATAAAAATTATATTTTTGGGTGTATTATTAATTATTGGATGTTGTGTAATTTTTCTGGAATTTATTGGGCTCAAAAACTATTTTTAAATAGCTAAAAACCAGGGTTTTAATTGAACCAGACTCGAACCAGATTAAATCGGACTGAACTGGACTGAACCCGGACCAACTGAACTGGATCGGACCAACCCAACCCAAACCGACCCAAGACCTAACGGGTCGGATCGGATCGGATCGGACCCGACCCGACCCGACTCTACCCGACCCGCTTCCCTCTCTCTCCCACGAACCCCTCAGCCCCGATCCCCCGCTCCCTCCGCCGACACGACCGCCCCGCCCCCGACTCCGCGGCCACCCCCACGACCCGCCCACGACCCCCGCCTCTCCCTCTCCCCTTCCCTTTATAAACCCCTCCCCGCTCCACCGTCATCCCCCTACACCGCCACCACCACGTTCACCACAGCCACCACCCCCCCCGCTGCTCCAGCCACCGGCTCAACGACCCCGACCTCCAGCGACCTCCCCGACGATGACGACCCGCCGTCGACGACCCCACGGCCGACCCGCCAGCAGCACAACAACCCCTCCGCCGTGCCACGCCGTACTGCCATGTCGCAAAAAACAGTGAGGTACCCCTCTTCAAGCTCTCGTAAGTCCCTGTACGTTGTCCCGTTTTCCATTCTGTCGAATCCTGTGCGAAGACCGCGTGACCCTCTCGAAACCCGTACAACTCGTTCGGGGTATCGTGTCATGTGTTGGTCGCAAACCGCGACACAAAATCAGAAAAAAAAACCCTATTTCTGAAAATTTAGGAATCGTCCCGAACTCGCAAGTTCACGACCGTTTTGCGTGCAACCTGTTAACTATTTTCAAAATCCACTTGAACAGTAATTTAGACCGTATGGCCAAGTTTTAAACCCTGTTTTTAGTTTATTTTATTAAGCTGCAGTTTGTAATATTTTTGCGGGTGAAAATGGCCAAAAACTTGGTTATTTAAAACTCAATTTTTCTCGAAACTGGGTGCGCCCCGCTAAACGAGTCGACTTGGTCGTGTGCGAACTTTACCAAAAGGTGCGCGCCGTCGATACGGACGTATGGGATTTTGCGGAAGTTGATTTGGATGTGCGTGCACACCGGAATCAACGCGTATCCATCGACAACTTCCCGTATCGGCCCTGTTCTGAAACTCATTGTAACTTCGTGTACGCTCGTCGTATCAAAACGAAACTTGCGCCATCGGACTCGTAGCATTTTTTTGGTTTGGTAGTTAGGGGAACTGAATCCTGGTTTTGACGCTACTTCCCACATGATTTTCCCACGCTTGGTAGTTAGGGGAACTGAATCCTGGTTTTGACCCCTGTCTTTGCGTTTCTGGATCAAGAAATTACGCAAATCAGGGGAATTATGTCATGCCCCAGTCCCAAAATACGTAGGACTAGGAATACGTAACACGCCCAGCCGTATGTATACGAACTCTAATATATGGAAATCATATACATACGTATGCTTTAAATGAATATGCAATCCACCAGTGGTAATATACTGTCACAACAAGTCACTCACAATCTATATCTCATCCACAGCACAAATAATAAGTAGAACAACGAACTGAATAGCAACTGAATATCCAAGCTAAGTATCAAGTCTGATAGTCGGGTAGAAACAAATCCACTACAAAAGACTATACTGAAGTAGTAAAAAAATCTCAAAACAGTGGAAACAAGTCATAGCTACTCTAAGGGTAAGACCTCCTCAGTCTGGAATGTAGAGTCAGGTCCAGGTCCGTACTCCTGTGGGTACTCCTGCTCGTCCATATCTGGAAAGGGACCAGTTCCTCAGAGGAACGTAACAAGATACATAATAACATGCCAATAAGTACCGAAATATAAACATCCAATGGGTCGCCTAACCGTCTAAGTGAATGCAATTTGAGAACAACTTTCCAACATGTGGACTATCTGGCCATAATGGGCTTGGCATGATTCTCTAGGAAAATCAGGGGCCTACAAGCGTACCGTCTTTTGAACAGCAAATGCCGCCTGCATTATATATAGGATCACAACCACCCGTTTCTCCAGCAGAGAATCCGTGCGAACTAGGGAAAGTGTAAAGGATCCCAAACGCCTTACTTGTTGTTCTCCCCACCCCATGCTCTAAGCATGCCACATCCATGACACGATAAAACCTCTAAATAACTGCCAGGTCTACTAGCATACAAAGTTTCTATTAGCAGTCATCCCTAACGCACGGCTAATACGTCCAGGAGGCCAGACCTGTCACGCAGTCCGTGATCTATATGAGACTCACAACTCGTGTAACGACTGTGTCACAGCCAATGAATCTAATGATGCTTCATAATCCTGGGGTGGTCTCATAAAATAGGTCCAAAAATCTACATAAATGAACATCTTATATAAGTAGAATTTAATATGCATGTATCACTGGAATGTGAATAATAGTACAATGGCAAGGTATACTTGCCAAGCAAAAAGTCCTGAAGAGTGCCACGTCCAACACATTATTTTAGTTCGTTGTAAGGAGAAGTGGGGTTTAGGGTTTTGAAAAGAGTTTGTAATAACATACATATATATAGTGATAAGGGGCGGTGGAAGTTACTTAATGATTAAGGAATTTACTGGTGCTGTTATTTTCTTTTCATTGGTTTAGAATTCGGCTGAGGATTGTTTAGTAATAATAGTGTTTAATAAGTGGTGGAATAAGAAGCTTACACGTGTAGGAAAACAAAGCAAAGTTTTGCTTCTGCTGTTGATATTTTCTTCTCTCGATGGGTTGTGTTTTGGGTTTTACGCGCGGTGAGAGGAAGAGTTTACGCTGGGGTGAACTGCTGCTGCTGAGGAGTTTTACGTGCGGAGAAAAATAGGCGGTGGTTTTGTTACTGCTGCTGTTGTTTGTTTACGTATGGTGAAATATACGCGGAATGATGAGTTGCTGCTGATTAACTCCTTACTTTACGCGGGAAGGGTGGTTAACGGTTTACGGTTTTTGGGTTTGATCCAATAGAAAATTCTATTTTTTTCTATTCAGGTCATTACTACTATAAATAATATTAATAATAGAGAAATACGGTTTTCAAAATTAGGGTTCTTACAGATTAACAGAAGAAGAAGAAGAAGGCTTATTCTGCCTTTTTACATCAGTGGGAATATGAAGATTAGGAACCAGAACCCTTTTTCTGCCATAGGAATACAGCAGTCCACCTATGTGAGTGGCATATGATCCATCATCCTGCTGAGGAGTGCATCTTCCCGTGAAATGAGTCTCCCTTTTGCAAACAGACCTATCCTAGCATAATTTGGATTTTGGCACAGGTTCTCGTGAAATAGGAAAAGTCTGCGTAATCTGTAGAGTGGACAACTTCTTCTCTTGTGGGCGTACAAGCCTAGTGGTTGGGAGATCCGCCACTCGTTTTCCTTTGATGTGATCCCAGGGTCCATCTGCCTCATCATAGACGAGAGATGTATTTTTACGTGCAAGGCGCGTTTGAAATTTCTGAGTTGGCGCTAAGGCCTTATCAGAAATTTTGTTTGCCACGTCACAGACGGGAGACGAAGTTTTATGCGCATGACGTGTTCTAGACTTCTGGATTGGCACTGGGGCATTGCCAGAAGTTTTGTCTGCCACATCACAGACGTGAGACAGATTTTTACGCGCAGGGCACGTTCTAGACTTCTGGATTGGCACTGGGGCATCGCCAGAAGTTTTGTCTGCCATGTCACAGACGAGAGACGAAGTTTTACGCGCAGAGCGCGTTCTAGACTTCTGGATTGGCACTGGGACATTGCCAAAAGCTTTGTCTGCCACGTCACAGATGGAAGACGGGTTTTGTAAACCCCCTCACCCAAAATTAGGGCTACTTGGCTTAGATAGTAAAATTAGGGCTCGTTTGAGCCCAATTAGAACTAGAACACGGTATTTAATTTAATTACTAAATAGTTATGACACGTAGCGCACATTACCGTTGCTACGATAATTGGAGACACAATCTTGCCCGTCTTGTGTATCTCAAATTTTATTAATATTCTACACTGTCCCCTCTACGTCCTGACACTTGTGCCCCGCCTAAATCTAATCCCTTGTACTCCTAATTAATTCTAGAACATCTTGCGCGTTCGAGTTAATTAATTAAAACTAATTTCTGCCTCTGCGCAATTTTCTAATTTTTGGGGGGCTTTTATGCAAAAATGCACTGTGGTGTCCCCGCCATTGGATAATTCATGAAGAAACTCAATTTTCCCTTCACATGAATTTTTTCCATAATTTTCTGGATGTGCAAACGCGCAACATCGCCCTCCTATTTTAATCCAACCCTTGCAATTAAATAATTGTAATTTCTAGCCCATCACCCTCATGTGAGCCCAAGGCCCATCCCAATGAGATGTTGACCAAAGTCAAATTCACCTAGGTCAAACCCTAAAGTTTTACATATGTATATAAATAATTCTTTTTCTCCTTTCTTTATTTTTCCTATTTTTCCAAACCTAAACTCCAGTAGCCGACATCTCCATCCCTGTGCATCCCTCATCCTTGCCGGCCTCCTTGCCGGAGAAGCCCCCAGCCACCGTGGCCTTCCCCCTTCGACATCTCTCCGCCGAAGCCCAGGACAGACTCATCACCACCACCAGCATCGTGACCACCTCAGTTCCCTGCTCCACCTCCCTGCTATCCCCGCCGGACTGCGACCTTCATCTCCATCCCTCCGCCTCACTTTCTCCACCCGCGCCGGAGGCGATCTGCCACTTTCCCTCACCGTCTTCCTCCTGTGCACAGCCGCACCGGTCCGACTCCTCCTCCATTAACGACGAGCCAGCTCGACTGAACCTCACCGGAGCTACCACGAGCAGCCTGTCCGCCTCCTTTCCCATCTGCACATCCTCGACTTCCCAATCCTCACCGAGCCATGGATTGCCGGAAGCCGCCGTCCCGAACTCGGCCATCTGAAGTCTCCCCTCGTCGAACTCCTCCCTGTTCGACTCGACTCACCGGAGTCGAGCAGCAGCCAACCCGACACCACGATCTCTCCCGCTGCACGAATACACATCACCACCATTGCCACCTCCACTCCTTCCCATCGTCGTCTCCGACGAGCCACAACCACCTCTTCCACCATCATCATCTCCTTATCCTTCCGCCACTACCTGACAACACCAAGCCCCGCCTCTACACCGAGCTCCGCCCTGAGCACAGCCGCTCACCACCTCGACCCGCTGCTCCCCCTCGAGCCAGTAGTCGACCACCCCGAATCCCACGTCGACGAACCATCACCACCATCTCTATTAACACCACCAGCACTCCCTCCTCCGGTGATCTCCCCGACTTCGGATCACCTGACCCCGGGCACCGCTTAGCCGAGACTCCCCGCCTGTCAGCCACCCCTTTTCCTGTATCGGCCTCACCGGACCCCCATAACCTGAGGCACACCCGCTGTCCTCCTTGGCCGGACCACCTCCCTGGCCGGACTCCGGCATACCTCATCCCATCACTCATCAATATCATCAACTCCGTCATCATCGATCATCTTCACCATTATCATTATAATTCATCGTCCTCATCATACATAATCCCCATCTTCATCATCTATTAACACATCGCCACCATACATTATCATCACCTCCACCATTGCTATTAATGCCCTTGCAATCATCATCTTCACCTTGAGCATCGACATCATCATCGCCATCACCCATCAGCATCATCGCATCGTCGTCATCTCATCATTAGCCTCACCATCACACCATCGTCCTCATCATCCTCCTCGTCTCAAATTCATCACCATCACCTCATCGTCACCCCACCAGTCATTATCATCATCAGCATTGTCGTCCTCACCATCATTGCCGTTATAGTCGTCATCATCGTCGTCACCTCTCTTCATCGACGTCCAGCCAATCCCGTGCGCGTACACCGAGGTTCAAACCTGTCCCACCTTCTTATTTCGTATGTGTGTTTGAGTATATGTTATTAGGACATACGTATTTCTTATGACTGCTAGCTGACATCAGGCCCTGAGTCGGTGAACCCAAAGGCGTGTACGTATATGTACGCCTACGCGTATATTACTCATTGGTATATATATTTATATCTATACTTAGTACATGTATTCAATTGGTATGAATAATTGGGTGTTATATAAATATATGGTATGTACATAAATTATAAGTAATTAAATACTATGCTATATATATTCAGAATGTACGACCCTAGGACACCGTGGACAGCCCCGAAATTGCCCTTGACCCTGTTGACCCTAAGAACAATGTTGGTGTCTGCCTTGTGTACACCGACGTACTGACGAGACCGTGTTAGTTGACTGACTGATCGTGTACAGTACTTAAAGACCCGACACCCGCATAATTCAACGCGTAATTTACCATGTTAGGTGACTAGTGCCACCCTAGTGTACCTCGAGTCCAGTATAAATATTGTTGTGTGTGTACTAGTGTAATGACTAATGATTTATTTGCATTATATTATATGTACATAGGATGTTGGATTTATTTTGCGTGACTTTTGGAGCAGGTTATTGGTACATCGCAACTTTCTTGCCAGGCAAGTATACCTTGCCATTGTACTGTTATTTATATTCCATATATTGCATGCATCTTTATTTCCTGTCTTTAGTTCATTAATTTTAACTGTTATATAAAATGCGCGCGACGGTGTCGTCGCGATATGTTTTTATTTATGTATTTGCATTGACCGATTTATGAGACTACCCCATTAGCATGTAGCATCATTAGGTTCATTGGCCGTGATACAGTTGTTACACGAGTCGTGAGTCTCATGTAGATCACGGACTTGCGTGACAGGTCTGGCCTCCTGTACGTATGGGCCGTGCGTTAGGAATAACTGCTGTTAGAAACTTTGCATGCTAGTAGACTTGGCAGTTATTAGAGGTGTTATCGTGTCATGGATGTGACATGCTTAGAGCATGGAGTGGGGAGAACAACAAGTACCGCATTTGAGCTCCTTTACACTTTTTCTATTGTGCGCCCGGATTCTCCGCTAGAGATACGGGTGGTGATGACCACTATATATTATATTATTATCAGGCGGGCCTCCGGTGTTCGAAAGACGTCGTACCTTTTTAGGCCCCTGGATCTCCAATAGAGAACCATGCCAAATCCCAAGTTTTTAGCCAGATAGCTCACTTGTGGGAAAAGTTGTTCTTAACTGCATTCACTTAGATAGTTAGGCGACCCCATCGGATATTTATTTTAGTACTTTATTGGCATGTGTTTAAGTATCTTATTATGTCCCTTTGAGGACCTGGTCCCCTGCCAGGTGTATCTGTTCTTGAGTATTCGCAGGAGCGCAGATTCGGATGGTTACATGAGATTCGAGGATGTCTTCGCCTCAAGTCGTGATTGATAGCTGGTATTCTTATATTGTGTTTATTGTGTTGTACTCATATTGTATTTACTTTTCTATTCGAGTTGGTAGTAGATTTGTTTCCATCCAACCATCATTCTTAGATACCTATATTGAGATCTAGTTTCATAGATATTGGTTATTTATTCATATTTGATTTCGTGGATGAGATTTAGATTATACCCTGTGACTTGTGATACAATTTTATACCACTTGTGGATTTGATATTCATATTACAGCGTACGTATGGGTTATGGTTTTCATATATTGGAGTTGCCATATCCATGCGGCTGGCATGCTTACGTGTCCTAGTCCTACGTATTTTTGGGACTGGGGCGTGACAGGTTTTTATGCACAAGGATGTTAAGTACAAAAAAATAATTCTGGGAAAAAATTGCTATAGGAGTCTGATCTGCGGTCGATCACTTTGTCCCTTGGACCACACAATGATGAAGAAGTGCTGTAGAAGAAGAAGAAGCTTCAAATATTGCAGGAGGAATTGGATTCTCGTTGCCAAAGTAGACAACTAAACCCCTCTGTCTTTGCTCTCTGCTCCTCTTTCGATCTGCCTTGATCTTTATCTCCTCTCTTTTTTTTGATCTCTCCTCCCCCTTTTCGACCTTGATCTCCTGTGACCGGAGGTATTTATTTATAGTGCTCAGTCACAGTAACTGTCCAGTCGGCGTAGAAGCCAAACTGTGAAGAGAGTTGCACTCTTTACGCGACGGTTATAATAACTGTTACCCACGTCTGAATGATCTCCTGAATCCGTGTATAACGTGTGTCCCATTATGAGGTAACGCGTATAACTGCTTCTCGAAGATCACGGCATGCAAGCCACGTATGTAACTGCCCCTCGCGTAAAGATGGTTGGCATAAAAGCCAAATAGCTGTCTTGTTGACGTAAAAGCCAAATAGCTGTCTTGTTGGCGTAAAAGCCAAATTCTGCGTAAAACTTGATGCTGCATGAATAATAGATAACCAGCGTAAAAATAGCCAATTATCCATCACGACTGAGGTCTTGAGCGTATTCTGGGCCAAATAACCTTATCACGTACCTTTGCAAATATAGCCTGAGTTGGCGTATTTCGAGGAGATAGCATACGGCGTACTCCTATAGTTGAAAATAGCCTGGTTGGCGTATTTCGAGGAGATAGCATACGGCGTGCTCCTATGGTTAAAAATTGCCTGGTTGGCGTACAATGCCAGGATGGTGATGTAAGCGTATTAGCCCTAGTTTTAGCTCTCCCAGTCATGACAAAATTATAGAGGATAGAACCAAATCTCGTGCATTAAATGCAGAGATATGCCTCAAACTCGTGCATTAAATGCCAAGATATGCCTCGAGCTCTGCATGAGAAACAGCTTTTGACGTGGCATCTGATTTTGTCTTATCTTGAGCGTAAAAGCTCA
The DNA here is from genome assembly GCA_036927795.1 of Iris macrosiphon. Lineage (NCBI taxonomy): Eukaryota > Viridiplantae > Streptophyta > Magnoliopsida > Asparagales > Iridaceae > Iris > Iris macrosiphon. The sequence continues at coordinate 23,814,162 of JAYESA010000009.1, read as the reverse complement.
TCTCTGCCTGTGTAAAATAGGCAGCGTATTCCTTGAATGCGTAACAACGACTTGTATCAAGGATATGTCACTAAACGACAGCCTGAGCCTCTATGCAGAATCGCCATTACAGTCGTCCTCTCGGTCGTCGTGTAGTACTTTTGTCAGGAGTCAGGTTCACTGTTCTGTTTGACAGATTCATTCGAGGAATACGAAGAGTTCTTCGTATGACTTTACGTTGCATTAAAAATAAACGTATTTTACGCCGGTGGGAGGTGTAGCAACCTTTTACGCCAAAATAGCCTTGAAGCGCTGCTTTACGCGGGCAGCTCTGAAGTCATATTTTACGCCACACAGCGCTGAAGCTCTGTTTTACGCGGGCTTCATGTATGTTAGGGATTTTACGCGTATAATTCTCCAACGTATTTTTCATGCTTCTACACCATAGCACACCACCACCTCCACCAGTCACCATTCCCGCCGACCTCCTCCACCACCTTCTCTCCACCATCACCACCTCCAACCGCCATAACTACAGCCAACACCCGCAGCCTCTTCTCAACACCCCGACCATCACCATCACTCCACCATCACCACCTCCAACCGCCACGGCCACCGCCACCATCAGCCTCACCCTCACCCGGCCACAACCATCCAGCCAATGCCGTCATCTCGTCACCACGACCCCGCTGCTGCTGCCATTGTTGCTGATGCTACTGTGCATCGCAGAAGCACCTCCACACGCCGGAGATCGGCCACCTTTGAGCAGCGGACCGAGCACCCCCCTAGTTTAAGAGAACCCCTAGGTTTGCATGATCACTCTTCCTTCATATTGTTATTGTTTTTGCATGGACAAATGTTGTTAGTGAGCCCTATTACCTAGTGTATATATGTGCATGTATTGGAATAGTGGTTAGTGTTACTAAATATTTCATGGAAATTAGGTTGTTAGTATGGTATATGATTGTGTAGTCCCTAGGTGCTTAGACTAAAGTATCATTTGTGCACTCTAACCTATTAGCCAGGACACGGGTTAGTGTTATACGATATTTAGAGTTGTAATGTATTTGGTAGTTAACTGTCTTGTTGTGCACGGTATTTGAGGACATGACGTACTCGTACATAGAGACCTAGATGATTCACACTACCAACTTGTCTTGGATAGCAACTTAGTACCTACTTGAACCTTAGTTGATCTTGGTTGTAATATTTGAGGATGTACGTTTAGAGGGACATGACACTTGTGCATTTTAGCTACGTGCACACTCGACACTGCTAGTTGATCGGTTATAACCCCTACTTGCGTTAGTTTCTAAGTGCAGTGTAATTATATTTCGTGCGTACTGGTGTAACGATTGATGATTACTATATTATATCATATATATAGGATCGTTGGACCGTTCGGGCAAGACTTCGGGAGCAGGATTTGGTACTCGCAGCTTGAGAATTCAGGCAAGTATACCTTGCCTTATTTACTGTTTAATTCAAGTTATTAAATATTGCATTAGATATTGTTGCAAATATTACATATAACTGTGCGCGTCCGAGAATGACTCGGGTGCAGTCGACGAATGCGTTGATGTGTAGTATATTGACTTAGTTACTAGCAGACTCACCTACTGTTGTGAGGATATTCTGATATATTCTAAGACCCTGACACTTTTTACACTCATCACGATGACAAGCTCATATTGGAATGCGTGTTGGCGTACCCGACTAGCTATCGGTACGTGTGACATGCATCACGGTTTAGTGCGTAGTCAGGTTAGTCTAGTTATTTGAGACCTGGCATGTAGTTACGTGGTATGCACGTCGTGTATTCGACTTGTATATTTTGCATTGGGCGGGAAGTATAACTGGTAGGCGTATGGGATACACACATTGGAATCCGTAGTGTCCAGAGGAGCCATGGATCCAATGACTTTCTTTATTCAGATACCGCGTTCTTCGGGGCATTACAGACGTATATATATATGCATATACCTCGTTCTTCGGAACGATGGACGTTACATGTACAGATACCATGCTTTTCGGAGGGTTGGACGTTATGCCTACACCTACCCATACGTACCAAGGTTGTCCTTATATTGTATTTACTTAGATGGTTAGTACACCCCTTTTATTTATTCAGTATTTATATTTGGCATGCATTTTTGTATCTTGTTACGTCCCTCTGAGGACCTGGTTCCTTTCCAGATTTGGACGAGGTATACTATCCGACCGTGTACGGGCCCGGACAGGAGATGAGGTACGCGACCAAGGAGGAGCTTGAGGTGTTACTATCAGAGTTTCCCTGATCACTGGTAGGCCTTCCGCCTAGGACTGGAGCATCCTTATCTAGTTAGTTGATGTTCTAGCCGTACTCTTATCTGTCATTCCGTACTCTTATTTCATCATTGTAGTGGGTTTATTCCCATCAGACTTATTTGGATTGTACTATGACATTCAGACTCCGCACTTATTTTTTAGTATTTATTTCAGCACTTCTTATTTATATTTTGTGGATGAGATTAGACATTTACATGCTGCATGTTAGCATATTAGACTTGTTAGTATTTTAGGACAGCGTAGTACGCTTCGTCGGGTCCATTAAATTGGAAAATCCCTCGGAGTCGTATTAGCTGGCCATTGCCACGTGGCCTGGTCCCGTGTATTTTGGGACTGGGGTGTGACATGGTTTTAAGTGGTGGCCCATGTCGGTCTCTATCTGTTTATCGCTTGTGGTATGATGTCATGTCTAGTGAGCATACAACAAGATAGAAATTATTAGATCTCATCCACCTTGACTACCGCCTTTGAACCTCTTTCGTATTTAATTATTTGAATATCTGCATCTTGTTTGTTTATTTCTGTACCCTTTTAATATAGTTCTATCTCTTGCAGAGAGATGAACTTGCGCAGCGGACGCGAGGCATACGGTGCCATTGTGCCATCTGCCACCGCACAGAGGGAGGATACATCCCAGGGATGGGGCAGAGCGGGCCGATCCATTGATCAGGTCTGGGTCGGCCAAGACCGGGTTTGACCAGGCAGGGTCCGGGCCAGGTTCCGGGCCGCCCGCCCTTTTACACACCTTGACTTATTTGATGAACGCGGAATTCGTACGATTTTGCGTTTTATGTTAGTTTTTTTTAATGTTGAAAGTGATTTTTTTTCATGTTTTGATACATTAATTTTTTTTTTGTGTGGAAGTAGACAAATTAACACATTCGTTTTTGTTGTTAAATACGAAGGAGTTAAAAAGTAAAAAAGGGCATCGTAATAGTAACAAAAAATATTAATTTAACTAATCTTATAATAATTTATTAAATAATTATTACTTTTTACTAAAGTATTAACAACTAATATCGCCAAATTATGTACTCAATAATTATAATGTATTAAATAAGTGTCCATTATTGTTACTTATTTCAATTATTTACATTAAATAAAACATTAATGCTAATATAAAATAAAATAAATTAGTACTATTTAATCATAATTGGTAGCTTATAGTTAAATATTCACTATTAACAAATTTTAATACTAAATAAGAAAATAACTACTAAGTTAATCAATTAGTATTAATTAATTAGTTTATTAAATAACTAATAGTGATTACTTAAATAATTAATATTCATTATATAATTTGATATTACTACTTTTTATAATACTAATAAAATTTCAGTCTAATTTTTTTTATCAATACTTATTAAAAATCCAATTACTTAGCTAAACAACTAATAATATTTACTTAACTATTCAATAATAATTAGTAATAGTTAGTTAAATGATTACTATAAAATAATTATTTATTTCATTTGATATATGTATTAGTTTTTTATAATACTAATAAAAAGTTTCAATTAGTAAGTTAAATAATTAATATCAATTATTTTATTTGTTTTATTTAATATTAGTATTATTTTATATTTCATAGTAAAAAAATAATTAGTACAAATGCTAATTTTTTTCTTAATTATTTTAAATAATGTAACTAATATAGATTAGTAATAATTATTTAAATAAGAATTGGTATAAATGCTAACTATTTTATTTAAAATTAATACTAAATATTTAAGTAATATTAAACTACTACAAACTTTTACTAAATAATGGGTAAAAGTTAGGAGTTATAGTTTCCATATAAGATAAGTGGGAACAATAATTAAAAGTAATGATGACTTCGGATACGTTTGGATAGGCTTTCTGAAAATTTTTTAAAAACAATTTTCTAAGAAGATATTATAAAATTATTTTTTGGATATACAGATTCTGATTTGCGCTTTGTTACTTTTATCTGGAAAATAGTTTTGTTAAAAAAAGTTCAAAATTATGTTTGGCAAAATAATTTTTTTCCATAAAATTTATAAAATATTTATAATTGTGTTAAACAATTGTAATTTTTTTTTAATATTTTCATTAACGTTGAAAACCCTATATCTCCAAATTTAGGGTTCAATTTCCCTCCAAATTTTCAGAAGTAGTCGTTGTCCTTGCCATGCTGGCTCCTCCTCTGACGACGACATCGATCTGCTTGGCCGTGACCTGGGTGCCGTCATTGAGTTCCTCGAGTTCGTCGTTCGAGTTCACCGTCGATCGAGTCCGCAGCCGGTGGCTTGGGGAAGACCGCGGTGGTTAGGTCGGACGTCGGAAATGACCTCGCGGGACAAAGACTATGAGGATTCGAGGTCGAGGCTCGAGCTCAACCTTGAGCTCGAGATCCACCTTCTTCCTGCGGACATCCGACGGTGGTTAGGTCAGATGGAGAAAAAGGTTGGATGCGAGGAGGAGGGAGAGCTCAAGGAGGAGAGTCCAAGGGGGCGAGGGAAGGAGAGTCCGAGAACGTCCGACATGGCTGGCCGCGGGCGACGACGGCGGGGGGAGAGGGAGAGAAAAGCGTCTGTTAAAAGTTATGAAAATGATTTCTCTCTTCTCTCTCTCACTCTCACTCTCTCTATCTATCTATCTATCTATCTATCTATCTATATATATATATATATATATATATATATATATATATATTGTCCGGACTCTAAAGTGTGAAAAGCGGTTTTAGCAAAACAACTTTTCACTCCTCTCTAAACTCAACGTTTAAACATATGCTTTTGGAAAAAAAAATTGAGAGAAAAAAAAGGTGTTGTGCTCCAAACGCTATTTCCGTCCGAGTGAATGTTTAAACTAAAAAAATTGAGTTATAAAACACATTCAAACAGAGCCTTCATATTCATGTCCTCTTTTTCATGTTTAACCGAACAATTAAAGTATAAAAACTATTTAAAATTTGTCCACTTTTCACACTTTCATACTCCACTTGTAGCTATTCAAATACCCTTTAAGCCCAGCAAAAGACACAAAATGCTTTTGTTACAAGGTAAAAAATATGTGTAAAGTAAATAATTCCACGTAATTATTTCACAAAGAAAAAAAATTATGGATTTTTTTATATGTAAAACTCAATTTAGGTGTTTGATTGTCATTATTTTTCACAAAAAAATAGTTATTTTTCTATGAGAAATTATATTTTATACAGGTCGTGACAGTTTTATTTTTTACCATTTTGAAAGAAAAATATAGAAACTAATAGTTTTTTGGAAAATATTTCCACGATAAAATATAAGTTATAAAATACTACATATTGGTAGAAAATTTGTGATAAAAAATTTTTTCATGAAAAATCCAATGAAACACAACTTTATTTTGAAGAAAATAATAATCATATCTATCTATCCGATATCTTGATTTTTTTCATGTTACAAACATGAATCAAATTTGGCACCTTTATGCATCCAATAACTACAAAAATGATTTACCCATCCTTTCAAAACATTTGCTCATAGTCTTTTTATTCAACTTCATTTGTTTAGATCAAGAAAAAATAAATTATATAAGTGTTTATATTTAAAACAGAATAACGACACATTGTTTTTACATATGCTAGTAAATTTAAGTCACTCGTACGTAAAATACATAAAAAAATTATGTGAAAAATATACAAACGATGGTAGTTAGAATGATTTTTTTTGTTAATTAATAAAGATTATACAAACGACTTTGACGGCTCATTTTTAAACCGTTTTCAAACCATCTCTCTTTCTCTACTATTATAATACTACTTGTAAACGGCTAAAAAATAAACCGTCTAAGTCGTTTATATAACCTGCTCTAATTAACAAAAAGTTAATCTTTCTAACTAACATAGTATATATTTCCTACAAAAAAATATAAATTTTTAATAATTATCTGAATATATATTCAAATTTCTTTAAATATATATATAAAAATTAAAATATATTCAATATTTAAATTATATTTAAATTTTAACGTTATATTATTTAAACATATATTTGAAGTTCTTAAGGATATCTATAGCTAATTTAAAATATATTCAAGTTATATTTAAACTATTTTAATATTGTTAAAAAAAGTATACTTTTTCAATAATATTAGAGTTTTTTATTTATTACTACAATAGATGTAAAAGAAAATTTACTGTACATAATTTTTTAAATAAATTAACTACAACGATACTAATTTTGAAAATTTTGAACTGACGATAGATATCGCCATATCGGATGACGAAAATCGAGAGTGTCAAATTTTTACCAACAAAGTTGGCAAAAATTCAATAGTTTGACCCGCGGGTGGGTGGGTCAGAGTTGGTTCGGTTTTAATGTTTGGGTGAGTGTTGGTTTTTTTTTAATTAGTTTTTTTTTTAAAAGAAGTTTTTGGTTTAGTTTTATTTAGTTTAGTTCTTTAAAAAAAAATTGTAACAATATTTTTTTTAACTAAATTAGAAAAAATAAAATTGAACATCCAAAATAAAATATGCTATCATTGAACATCCAAAAATTTTAATATTTTCGACCGTAAGAAAATTACGTCTGCCGTCGAGCAGACTTCGAACGCCCAGAACTATTTGTTCGGAAATCATTTTTCGTCAAACAATAGATCAATTTGTATGTTTTCGACGAGAGTAACACAGTTCGTGTAGGAAAAAATTTATTCCGAAGAAAAATGCGCATGTTACAGGCAAAAGTATAAAATTTTTAAACTTTAAAATATAATAACTTTTGACTGAGAGATCGAAACGAGGTCCAGCTTGTGCCAAAAATGACCGTAACAAAAAGTACTATGATAAACAGATTCATCATTTGACGGACTTTGAATAATTTTAGAATCGCAAAAAAATGATGTTTCGATCTCCAAAGTTTACTCTGGATATTTTTATTTTCTGAATTTTTTCGGTAATTCGATATTAACGAGTAAAAATTTGTGTCTCCGTACCCTCACACGTTATCATATAATATATTAGTGTGAAAATAATTAAAAATTGGACGAGATTTTTTTTTTTTTTAACAATAAAATTGTCTATTTATAAAATAATTTACTAATCGTAATAAGATCGATTTAACTTTCGATTACGGTAGAAACTTTAAGAGTCAGCTTGGCAATTGTGGGAGTAGCGGTTATGAGGTGTTTTTATAGTACCGATTATGAATGGTTATGAGGGGTTCGATTTTGAATTGTTTTAAGTTGCGACTTTTAAACCAATCAAATCCATGCTTGTTAAAAAGTTGTTCTGAAAGTTTTTTTTTACAAGAATAAATGAAATAAAATAATTTAGAGTTTTCATAAACAATTGAAGGTTTTCATAAATAGAATAATAAAACCCCTAAAAAAAAAATTAAACGCAACAATCCAAAAAAATAACACAATAATAAAAAAAATTCAACAAAAAACAAACCAAAGAAAATCCATAGTCATATTTCACCAACTCTGCGAAAATTTGGACAAAGTCAAATTTCTGCCAATCGAGTTGGCAAAAATGTAAAAAAAACAAATTTTTTTTATATTATGTTTTTGCTATCTTTGATGGCGAAAGCTTTCGTAATTTTATATTTTTCTGAAATATTTTCGTTTTAGATAAACCCAAAACAATATATTTAAAAAAAAAAATTCTGTACAGTCAATTTTGTGTACATGTAAACCCAAAACAATGTACAATCCAAGTTGACCATCAGATTTCTTAATAATTTCGTAGAACTATAAAATACTCGTATATAATACGTAAGTTATAACCGCATAATCCACCGTGCCGTGTATGTTATTTTGCCCTCCACGCGTGCATCCCACAACAGCAACTCGAGAAAATATCCCCAAAACATTCACACACCTATTCCGCAAACTCCAACAAACACCCTCTCACAGATCAGTGGGCCCAAATTCTAAGAAGCACAAGAACATATCACTAAACAGCTCATCGCCCATAGTTTCATCTCACGTTCACGTATTCTCTTTCCGTGCCACACTCGACAACCGAGACATCGTCGCCACGTGTAGCACGTCCCTCCCCGTGGTCCCCACATATCTCGCCCAAACGGAACGCCACATCACGTACACGCCCCCCGCTTTATAAAAACAGCGTGCCTTCGGATACCCTCGCCCTGCGAAAAAGTCGCACCGACGGCGTACGATAACGCATCAAAAGAAGGGAACTCAGAATGGAAGATGCTAACCTGCGCCACCATCGGAGAATAAGTACTATTACTCGTCATTTTCTCGCCCACTCCATCTCTTCTTCTTCTTCGCAATCGTCGTCGTCGTCGTCAATGTCGATCTCTTCGTCTCCGACCGCCGCCGGACTCTCCGGGGACTCTGTCTTCGCTGCCGTCGTCCGGGCGCCGGAGGACCCGATCCTAGGGGTAAGATCGTAATTTCAGTACTCCGTCTCCCACTCCCTCTCTCTGATTTTTTTTAGGGTTTTGTTGACGAGAGGGTTTTTTTTTTTGTGTAGGTGACGGTCGCGTACAACAAGGATCCGAGCCCGGTGAAGGTGAACCTCGGCGTCGGTGCGTACCGGACCGAGGTGAGCAAGACAGACCGACCGATCGATCAGAGAATGGGATTTGCGTAGTCGATGTCATGGTTTCTTGATCTTATGATGTTTTGTTTTGTTAGGAGGGGAAACCGCTTGTTTTAAACGTGGTGAGACGAGCGGAGCAGCTGCTGGTTAATGATCCGTACGGAGATCTTCATGATTTTTCTTGCTCGGAGTAGGAATAAGTGGAGAGTATTGTATTTTGACCTAGAATATTGGTTGATTTTTTTTAGGTCGCGTGTTAAGGAGTACCTCCCTATCACTGGATTGGCAGATTTCAACAAACTGAGTGCTAAGCTGATCTTCGGATCGGACAGGTGAATATGTTATTTTGTTGTTGTAATCAGGAAGCGACACTCAAAGAAACTGAATCATGTTGCATCGGACACGTATCTGACACAAATTGGACACTCCAAAATACATTAGGACACACCAAACAGGTGCTGTGTCCTTCCCGTGCTGTGTCATATCTGTGTCCGTCCGTGCAACACGGATTTACTTTGTTATTTTGATATCGCCAAATTGATGTCGCCAAATATTAAGTATGTGAATTATACTTGTCCATTTTATGTTTGAATGTAGTTCTTTAGGTGTGCTAAATTGTTTCACTGGAGTGGGTGCGCCACTTCAGGTTTTATAGAAACAGAAGAACAGAAAATCTTGTGGAGTAACTTCACATTGTTTGGATACGATTTGCTAATATTTGTAGATGTTATGTATATTTTAGTATCTTAACACTTTGGTGTTTCTTATAGTTTTTATTTTTGTATTGTATAATCTAATATCATCATCATTCCTAGATTATTATTTGTTTAATATTTATGTTTGTGAAAAGACGAGTAAAGAATCAGGCAGCCCCTTTGCCTAAGAAAACAATGGCATTGGTGTTGTTGTTTTGCTCGCATATTAGATTCTTGTGCTCTTCAGATTTGCTGAGGGGAAGGTCTCCCCTTCTTCCTTGATGCTGGTCTAGTAGGTACAAGTACATATATGTTTTTTGGTATCTCCTTTCAGGATTAATTGTGAGTAACAATAAGGTCTGTATTTGTTTTTGATGTATTATTTTTTTCATTTGTTGATACAATTTTTACGATATGTTTTTATCTTCAAAATGAAGTTTAAACTGAAACAGTGTACTCGTCTAGACCGTGTTCCTATTTGATCTTCAACAAAAAAAGATAGTATGAGTTATGGTGAGCAATCGAGTTTCGAATCTCCTATGGCATCCATTCAGCAGATTTTATATAAATTTATATGCCGTGCGAATCTTGCTTCCACCCCCATAAAATGGGCCTTCGACTTGCTCGGGTGTATATTTAAGCCTCACCCATCACCAAAACTCTAAAGTTATGGCGCAACGAAACAGGTGTAAATTCAATTGTATATGAAACTGGCAGCAAAGTCCGGTACTCCTGTTCGAGTTGGGTTGTTTGTATTTGGTTTCACTCTAATAAGAGAGTTGGGGTCTGTTTGAAATATTGAATGTCAGGACCATAGTTGCCTAATTCGCCAACCCCCCCTACGTCCCACGAATTGGGACGAACGACCCAGAACGTGGTGCGTTCGCAACCCGTTCGTCAAATAGCGATCTGGATTTTGATGGCTTTGATTATGAACTTATGATATTTGGTTTAGTTACAAGAATATTGTCTATGCTTTCCTTAACTTGGATTTTGATGGCTTTGGTTATGAACTTATAATATTTGGTGTATACTACTATATAATTGTATATGGTACAAAAGACGACCCAGATAAAAACGAACAGCGATCCCAAATAGCTTACCGAATAAGCCTACCCCTACCGTACCGGTTAAGGTACCGTACCGCGTACCCGTACCACGTACCAAAGCGACCCACGATCCTGGCAACATTGGTCAGGAGCTTTTTTTTGTTATCATGGGAGGCTTATCCCTAATATTGGAACTTATTAGAGGATTTGTGTAAATATTGTGGGTAAGATAAAATGTGCCATTGTGTTAACCAACGTGTACAAATGCTAACAAAGTGTTTGTAACACATAGTGCTCCATGTGTCAAATGTTGCAAACCCAATGGCCAAACCCCGCCCTTATCTAGAAACAATTAACTAAAGGTTGTAGATATCCATAACTCTTATCCTATATCTATAATATATTATTGAATATTAACCTATAGTTTTTGTATAAATTATGTAAATCATTACTATATAGTTATGCATAGTTAATATTTAATGCTGGAAGGGAAATTCTGTCGTTGTATATTTATGGGCATCAACATCATAGATCCTCTTGGCTGATGTAATGAATGGATGTGAAAAAAGTGAGTGTTCACATTTTAACCTGGGAGGTTATGTTTGAAAATTGAAATTGTCGAACGGGAGTTTAGTTTAAGATACCCTTTATCTATTTGTTTCTTTGTTTTTAGCAAATTGCTTTCTTCTTGCTATGACCATTACTTAAGGCAAATTTATCTCTTTTGTAAATAGCCCTGCTATCCGGGACAATAGGGTGACTACAGCGCAATGCTTATCAGGTACCGGGTCATTGAGAGTTGGAGCTGAGTTTCTAGCGAAGCATTATCACGAAGTAATGAGTTAGCTTTTCTAACTCTCAATTGTATTTTAGTCTGTGATTTATGTAACATTTTCTGACCCGAGTACTGATCTTGTTATTCAGCGCACTATTTACATTCCCTCGCCAACCTGGGGAAACCATCCAAAAGTATTTGCATTAGCAGGATTATCTGTTAAGACTTATCGGTATTATGATCCGGGAACACGTGGGCTAAACTTTCAAGGTAAAATGGTGTTTTCCTGTGCCTAGTTATAACAATTTTTGTTTAATTGGAGTTGGCAATTTTTTTTCTCTGATTGTAGTTGCTAGTTTTTTTCCGTCAAGAATTTACTACTCGGATATAAATAAGACGATCTTCATTTGTGTTTTTAAAATAAAAAGAGTTTCCTTTATGTCGAGCAAATATGATGAAAATAAATTGTGTTGCTTTATAAATAATACTTTTGAATTTACTCCTTTTGTAGTGACTATAACAACTCAAATCATGTTTTTGACTAATTCAGTGCCCTATAATCTTTTTACATTACAGGTTTGTTGGAAGATCTTGCTTCTGCACCTTCAGGAGCAATAGTGCTCCTTCATGCATGTGCACATAACCCTACTGGAGTAGATCCGACCCTCATTCAGTGGGAGCAAATAAGGCAGTTGATGAGGTCAAAAGGGTTGCTACCTTTCTTTGATAGTGCATATCAGGTAATCATAAAAATCCTAGAAAAGAAACTGGAGGAGTCTCTCCAAGCAATAGCCAGAGGATTCCTTTGTGTTCCTAGAATAGTTCCACAGCTTATGCATATGTCAGAAACTTTGTTGCTTATCTTTACCAAGTTGCACATGTAAATGATAAATCCTCACAAGACCCCTTGTAAATCTTGTAGTGCCACTTTTGAAGTTTAGTTCTCACCAGTTGTGAGAGATAATGGGTGCTGAGGTTGTTGCTAATAGGCAATGAACCGGCATGCTTAGTAGCTTACATGTAAATTGACGAGTTCATCGACTAGTTTAATAGTGGAGTTAGCTTTGAAAATACAAATAATTCTTTTGCAGGGCTTTGCTAGTGGAAATCTGGATGCAGATGCACAATCTGTTCGTATGTTTGTTGCAGATGGCGGTGAATGCCTTGCAGCTCAAAGCTATGCCAAAAACATGGGTCTGTATGGGGAACGTGTTGGTGCACTTAGCATTGTAAGAAACTTTGACTACCTTGATGACCACCTAGCTTTTAACATTTTCGGTTAAAATTTAAATGGCAGGTTGTTTTTATCTTCTCCTGCTGCTTACATATAAGTTGCCTCTTTATCTATAGAAAATTCCCAAATATACGCGCGTGCGGTGTGATGGGGGTGGGGGGAATGGGTGCTTGCCAACTCCTCCCTCCCTTTTGAGAACACTTGGTCTTATGACCAATTTAACTTGAGTGGTAGATCATTATACTTTCAATGCTACTCAATGTCCGTGATCACTCTTTATTTATATAAGCACTCAAGTTCAGCTAGGTGGACAGTGGCCATAATCACTTTTCTTTTCCTAATCTTTCTTCTGATGCATGCTATTTGATAAAGAGGCCACTTGTACCTTTTGTTATCTATAATTGCCTGGAGAATTTATGTTGCACTTATTTTCCGATTGTCTGTAAATTTTCAATATCTATTGTTCATTAAGCTTCTCAGAGTTCTAAATTTGATACTTGAATGATGTAGTAAAATTTTCTCGAATATATTTCATATTAATTGTATTCTCACTTATTCTCCTACTATGACTAGGACAACAACAACAACACAACATGCAAGGCATAATTCCAATGTTTTGTAGTTGGCTACATGAATTGTTTTCTTCCATCATGCTCTGTCAAGGGTTCTAGTAGAACTGGGTATCTTTTCACAGCATCAATTGATGTTCCAATCTTTTTTAAGTGGTGCATCTGTTGGGTCTTCATTGCACATCCAAATCAGCCTCATACGAAATTCTCTCATCCCCAATTGGGACCACCTCCAGCCTCCCATGAATATGATATCTCTGTATGGACATATTTCCTAGTTTCCTAATATTAGGACACATGAAGATCATTAATATTATAGCTGTCTTTTAGAATTTATCCAATACCTAGCTGTATTATAGCTGTCATTTAGAATTTATTCAATACCTAGCTGATTATGACAAATCAACCACTATATGGACTTCTAATTGATCAGTCTCCATTATCATTAGCAATATGAAGGTCCTTTAAACTAACACAGGACAGCGTTTATAAATCTGTCTTACTCAAGACTTGACATTAAACCAAAAAATGGTTAATAACACAAAATGAACTAATGAGCTGTTCAATGTGAAGTTGGTTTAGAAGCACTCAATATATGGACTGACTGATCCGCTGAACATTGGGAAAACGAGTCTGCACAAATATCAATGTACCATTATTAATCATGGTTATCTGATTTGGTTTTATAATTGAACAAACCTCCCCTATTTTCTTCGATACCATGTTAAATGTTAAAGTTGTACCACTGTACCAAAACTCTAGAGCTTTAGTGCTGGTTTATGGTTATATATTCATTCTTACACGGCCT